>JASDQU010264538.1:1013-25183 GCA_032191745.1 Picea mariana
TTACGAATCATCTTTCAACGGTGTCATCATTACAACATCTGCTTAAATCCTCTCAAGTGTGTGTTCTGTGTCACCGTCGGGCAGCTCCTCGATTTTATTGTTTCCCAAAGCGGTATTACCGTGGACCCCCTCAAAGTCCAAGCTATCACCGAAATTCCACCTCCCTGAAATTTACGGCAACTTCAGAGTCTTCAAGGCAAATCTAACTTTCTTAGATGCGTTGTCCCACATTACGCTATTCGCTCACATGGATTCCTTTTCTTACTACGTCACGACATCCCATTTCACTGGGATGACCACACCCAACAGTCATTTAATGATCTTAAATAAGTGCTTTCAAATGCACCTTTAATTAGTGCACCTGACTATAACCGCGACTACATCCTCTACGTATCAGCATCAGCTGTATCAGTAGCTGGCGTCCTCGTCCAGCTCGGAGATGAAAATTGTGAACATTTCATTTATTATGTTAGTAAGAACCTCTCAAGACCACCCTTTAAGTATAAACATGAAGAGAAACTTGCTCTTGCAGTTGTCCTCGTAGTCCAGAAACTGTGCCATTACATTCTGCTTCGCACCACAAAGGTCGTCGAAGATTCCAACCCTATGCAGTACTTGCTCAGTCGTCGAAAAGTTAACGGAAAATTCGCTCGATGGATCATTATCCTTTAGGAGTACGACCTCGAATTCTCAACACCTAAAAGTAAGAAGGCCCTTGTTCTCACCAAACTTGTCATGGCCCTCCCCTCTGACACCACCAGTACCCCCATCAACACCAACTTTCTCGATGAACATCTCTTTTACATCACTTTGGACGATCCTTGGTATGGTGACCTCCTCGTATACCTCCAAACTCAAAAGTTCGGTACCCACCTGTCATGAGATGATCGTCGACGTATTTTCCATCAGGCCCCCCGCTATCTCCTCATCGACGACATCCTATACCGGCAGGGTGTCGACACCATTCTTCGTCGATGCCTGACTATTGACGAGGCCGACAGAGTCTTAAACGAATGCCACAGTGGTGCATGTGGGGGCCATCTTTCGGGTATATCCACTGCTCAAAAGATTATCCAAGCTAATTACTTTTGGCCTACCTTGTTTCATGATTGCATTCATGCCGTGAAACGATGTGAGCAATGTCAGCTCTACGCCAACAAAGCCCGGGCTCCTCCCGCTCTTCTCCACCCTGTCATTACAGCTGGTCCTTTTTTCAAATGGGGCATCGACTTTATGACTTGTAATCCTCCTTCCAGCAATGGTCACAAATACATTGTTGTCGCCGTTGATTACTTCACCAAATGGGCCGAAGCTATGCCCAATTTCAACAACACCGCTGACACTGCAACGCATTTTTTCTTTAACCACGTCATATCCCATTTTGGAGTACCACTCCAACTCATTTCCAATCATGGGAAACACTTCAAGAATGAGATCTTTGTCGAACTCTCATCTCGGTTAGGCTTCTCTCACGATTTTGCCTCACCATATTACCCTCAGTCAAACGGATAGGTCGAGGCAGTTAACAAAGTCCTCAAGACCATGTTACAACGCATGGTTAATAAACATAAAACCAATTGGCATCATATGTTATTTTCCACTCTATGGGCTTATCAAACGATGGTGAAAACAACTACTAGTTTCACAACATTCCATTTATTCAATGGGGTCGAGGAAACTCTTCCCATCGAGTGCGAAATTCCCACCTTACGCACCACAATTGAGCTATTACCTGACACTGCTGCAATGGAGAAGCGCTTGCTGAACTTGGAGTCTCTGAATGAATATCGTCGATCTTCCTTACAGAACAATGAGGCAGCTAAAAAATGATCCAAAGCTACCTTTGATCACCATGTCAACCTTCGATCATTCCGCGAAGGCAACCTCGTCCTGGCTTATGATATCGCTCATGATACCTTTGGCCATGGAAAATTCGAATCACTTTGGCATGGCCCCTACATTATCCAACATTGCCTCACTAAAGGCGCATATATCCTGGCCTCTCTTGAAGTCCTCTCCCTCAAAGAACCCATCAATGGGTTATATCTCAAGAAATTTTACGCTTAAAAGTAGTCATTCTACTTTAGGTTATTTCTTCTTTTTAGTGTTTTTTAATCTTTTTCTTCTGCCCTCACGTCTAAACTATCCCTTTTTCTATTGACATATGCCTCCTCCACCAGCCTAGCACATTGGTTATGCCGACAGCGACAGCTGTTGGATGCAAAATCTCGCTTCGGTTGCTTGGGCTCTCTACACCCCCTCACATGAAATGCTACATTCAAGCGGCATATGTTTGGGACCCGCAACTAACAACCAAGTTGAATACACTGCTGTCATTGGCCTCATGGCCGACGCCCAACATCATCATATTTTTCACCTTAGCGTCTTCCTCGACTCTCAACTAGTCGTTCTCCAGCTCAACAATGTATACCGTGTACGCGATCCATGCCTCTTTCGCAAATACCTGTAGGTTAGGCTTTTATCTTGACATTTTGATTCCATTACATTTACACACATTCCAAGACAATTGAATCAAACAATAGATCAAATAGCTAACATGGTGTTAGATTGGCATATATCACATCAAGCTACACATACATAAACATCTCACAAATCCTGTCACAGCATATATATAGAATAGACATCATCAAAATCATCAGCAAAAAACACATGTAGACACCAGATGAATCTCAAAATATGTATAATCATGTATATATAAAATCCCATCAGACCATCCGAATGTTTACATACAAAAATACATGTATCCGCAGGCCAATGCAGCACCTCGGTACAAAACATGGGCTCACCAGCCTATATACAATAAAAACAAAGATATACATCATGCACCACTCATGGTGCCTCTATCACCCCACCACCTGCTCCTCCGTCAGGCGGTGGCAGCCAACCACCACCTTCCCCAGGCGGTGGTGGTCCACCCACAGGACCCTCCTACCCCGATGGCAGACGTATACTCATCGTAGCAGCTAGCACTGCTGCTCGTCACACTATGGCCCGCCATGGTGGCGGCACCCCCACACACTGCTCTAGGAAACTCTCATCCTAGATATGCATCCATATGCCCTCCAACACATCCTATAAAATCATCTCCAAATGATGGTGTATATCATCATAATCCACTCTGACCGTCGCCAGAGGAGTGTGTGATGGCCCCGCACCAGGGTCATCGAATCGGTGCCTCCTCCCTGCCCTCTCTAGCTCAGCTGGTTGCCCCGTGGAATCCTCCCGTCAATGTCTCTCTCCATGTGGTAGTCTCTCTGGTTCTTTATGAGTCGATGCTCTCTGCATATCCACCTCGCGCCTACGAGGTGCCACATCTGCACATGCAAAAAACAACAACAACAGATAGTATCAACATCTATATCATATACATATGGACTGAGATCTCAAAAAACAACATAAACCAAAACATGCACACCAATACTAAACATACCTTGATGGTCAAACACCTCCCCTAGAGGTAGCACAATGTCCGGGTCACCCCGGAAGTCCACCCCAGCATAGGGGTACCAAAGTATCACCTGCGGCATCTGCCGCCATATCTCTGCTGCCTCTGCTGAAAATAAGTGGCCACCTTCACCACCACCATGACGAAGAAAAACTGTCAACCACCACCTCAACCATGGCTCTCGTGCCCCCAACATCTCCAGTAGAACCCTCGGGCGCAACATCGACACCCTCTCTAAAAACTAGGCCACTAGGATGGACACGAAAGAAAACTCTCCTCCACCAGTGGACCAACAGTGGTCCAACTGTGCCACCATCCTAGCATGAAGCATCATCCCCCAAGTGAACCGCTCACCGACCAACACTCTCTCCAGCACCAACATCTGGCCACCACTAATCCGCTGGGTCACAAGTGACCCATATATCCGAACAATCATCGCCACTATACAATGATGTGCCAGGGAGTCTATTGCACCGATGCTCACCACAGTCCTAGACATAAAGTCCCGACCTGAGCAGTATCTCTGGCCAATATCGGCCAGCAAAATGGTCCTAGGCAACATCGACTCCGTCGGTAGGGGCGTTCCCCGAAAGGGGAGCCCAGTCAAGAAATAAATATCCTCCACCGCCGTGAAGGGGATCTACTCTCCTCGCACGAGGAAGCAGTGTAGATCCACACTCCACATCTGGATCAGGAACTACAATAGATACTTCTGTGCCCGTATCAACGGGAACTCAAAGAACTTTAGCAACCCACAGGTTGCCAAAGTCACATGCACGCTAGGCCCCTGAATGGCCATAGTGTCTCGCAACTGGGCCCAGTCTCGCTCTCGCCACCGCACTAGCATTGTCACCATGGTCCTCCTGCAGACAACATAGAGCCCTATATCAGCTCATGCAACCATCAACAACATCAAAAAGACTCGTTTTTTACCCTTCAACCTTGCCTCCTAGGCGCGGTTTTTGTTACCCATAGGCACGCACACATGCACGCCTGTTCATTACACAGGCACGCATATATGCACGCCTGTTCATTACACAGGCGCGCATATATGCGTGCCTGTACACTGCACAGGTCCGCATCAGTGTGCACCTATTTTCTTCAAAGGCATGCCCTTACGCGCACTTGTTCACCATACAGACACGCACAGGTGCGTGCCTGTACACTGCACAGGTCCGCATCAGTGTGCACCTATTTTCTTCAAAGGCATGCCCTTACGCGCACTTGTTCACCATACAGACACGCACAGGTGCGTGCCTGTCAAACCCATAGGCGCGCACTGATGCGCGCCTGTTCAACTTACAGGCATGCCCTTCGGGCGTGCCTTAAATTTTCCCTATCACGCACACATGCACATATATTCAGTGTACAAGCACGCACGTATGCGTGCCTCTCACCGAATCGCCCGTGCATGTGGGGCCCAAACCCCCTAAATACCCCTGTACGACCCTCCATACGAACCCTGCCCAAAAATTGAAAACCTATTTCTATGCAGGATGATCAGAACACTAACCTGATACTCGCAGATCCTCAATCGGCTACCTCATCCTCCCCGAATCTCCAAATCTCCTCTGAAAACTGCTTGTCCAATCACTATTGCAGCAGGTACAAATGAGGTGGCAATGTGGGCCCTACAGTTATATATAGGCCTTTTTCCAAACTTCCACTTACCATTCCAGGAGCCCAAGGTGTCCATTTTTCAAACCTTCTTCAGCCACGGGATCAGCATCCCGTCACCTACATTACAGCAATCCCTGGGTTGATTTTCATCCTGAGCCCTCGGGCACCCTTTTTTTTCATATTATGGTCAGGTACGCACGTGCATAGTCACATTTCTCAAATACATGCTCATATCTTTGATTCTCTTCAGATCTTGTTCACTTTGGGTATTTAGTTGTTATGTGTGCAGGTACTTGCTCATCATCCATCGGCATAACCCCTTCAGGTATATACTCAGCACTGGCATGTAGTCTCTCCCGCTGTATTGCATTTACATTTCCAGTCAACCCTCTGATATTGGCCTTTAGGATCCTCATTCCTGGCTCTGCAGTACCCACGCCTCCATTTGCCTCTTCGGTACTGTTACCCGGTAGCATTCTTACCCACATGAGTTGTCCCATTCATAGCACCTTTTGCCACTTTTTGACACTCATGTTGTTTTTCATTACCCTTTAGGGATGGGAGTCTCGATAGTCTTTCATCATGACATGAATCAACCACATACTCCTTCTCCTCATTTTGCTATCTTTCCCACATGGACTCCCAAATTATCTCTTTAACGGTTCTCTTTTTTACCTGCACCTCCGCAGTATCATGAACCCTCCATTTCATCCACAATCAGTTTGCCCATCTGCGAACCTACCTTCATTTCACCTACCTCATACAAAAACTCACCAATGGGGCCTTCACCCTTCATCACTTTTCCAAAGCACATTATGCCCTACGTGGGCTACCCATATCACACTGGGGCACCCATTTCTGTATTTGTACATTTCTCCCCAATTATTCATTATTTATTGTACAAACACCTTTATTTCCAGTCATTACATTTTCTTTTGTCGTCACCATTGGCGACTTGCCTCATTTTGGCCACACGCAACCCATGTCACCCTTGGTTGGAGCATTACTTATCATCTACCCTTGTCGGCATTATCCATGTCTTCAGAGTACTCCATAGGTCACTTACCTTTACCCTCTGAATTTGTTCACCTTGTCCCACCTTTGGCACAACTTATCACCGGTCTTGTTGTCCCCTTGACACTCGACCTTGTTACACGGTTGTGGCCAATCTTTATCTCATACATCCTCCAACCAAGGGAAGTTTTGAGTCTTCCCACTTCTTGACTTCGTCCAGGTACCTCTGCCACTTCCTCACCTCAGTAGATTCCATGAAGCCCTTTGCTTCTAGGAGTCGCGTTCCCCTTTTTTCGACATTAGCACAATTTTCTGGAAGGGCGATAGTATCTTGATTCTCATTCTCCATTCAATGAGAGATCTCAGACGGCACAGGGTGAAACACCATTGCTCCCTACTATCATTGGCCCCCATAACATTCGACGCCAACACTTTCTCATGTTATGGTGGGTCTTACTTTGTGACTATTGCAGTTATTTCTATCATTTGCCGAAGACCTCTAAACTTGGTAGGGCCATCAATGCCCGCATCATCGCCGATACTTATTACCGCGATCATTGCCTATTATTCTGAGTATGTTCCTTTGCAGAATTGTCTTCTGCCTTTATCATCACCGCCCCCGAGGGCACTGCAGTTGTATACAACAACACTTTAGTCATCTTTTTTTAGAGTTACATAACACGAGCATGGGGCATGCCCACCTCGTTTGTACATAGTTTTCTATTTTGCGCACCTCATAGAAGGTCGGGTCCTACTGGTTCCTTTTTTCTCTAATGGATCGCTCTGAACGATCCCACTATTGCTCTATCTTACAACAACATTCTCAGTAGAAGAAACATTGATGGATTTTGGCTATATGTATGCTCCTAACCTCATCCATTAGGGGGCATCTATTATCACTGAAATTTCGTCCGCACATGGCGACAAGAACTCAGCATTGTCAAACAGTAATGAAGTCATTCATGGCTCTGAATTAATCTCATAGCATTCAAAAAAGGTCAAAAACTATACAAAGTAGTGAAAAATTGAAGAGCGCTTTACAAAAGTTGGGCGCGCGTGCACATGCACGGAACAAGAACGTAGAATGCGCACATACACACATAATGCAAGGCTGTTAGCGCAAAAAGCCACACACCTGCTAAACGGCTCATTTATGAATGTGGTCAGCCTCCCAACCACTTATGGTTAAGCTCCCAAGCTGATTTGACCTCCAAATCTGGGCTGGATCCGAATGGTGGGCTGGTCAAAGACCTAATAATGCCCTAAATGGCCTCTTTNTGTTATGCTGCCTATATTTTTTTAAGGACTCTATCCTTGAAAAGAGCACATTGGCACCATTTCATTGAGCAATCCACCTCTCCATTGAGTGGATTTGCAAGGAGTTCTTTCATCACCATTTTCATTTTTCTTGTTGTAAGGAGAGAAAGCTTGTGAGGGTCCAAGAGCCTTCCCTTGGAGGAAGAAGGGACTCATAGTCCCTTTTCTTCTTGGTGCTTTGATTTCATCAATAGATCAGCCTAAAAACATTGGTGACATGGGTCTTTTTGTGTTTGTTATCTCTATGTCTCTATGCTTATGATTTTAGTTTGTATTAGTTTAATTCTTGCTTATAGTTTTGTTTTTCTTTCTCTAACTCTTTCCTCTACAGCTGTCCTGCTCAGTAAGACCCAACTGGGCATGCAACCACCTCTTATTCTCTCACCAAGGTGACGAAAAAGGTGCAACACCATTGTGTGTTTTATTAACCGCATTTGCATACCTTATACGCCAACCTTGTAACAGTTTGATTATGCATCTTAACACCTTTGGCCCTTGGAGGATTTTTCCTGAGTTTCATTCTACTAGAACATCAGTCTTGTCCTTGTGCCTTGAGCTTGTATGTTTGCAACACTCGTTCCTCCTTTGTGACGTAATATTCCTTTATTCTTTTTCCACAATTATTGAAAAGAACAAAAAAATCAAATATACCCCAAAAAGAGGAAGGGAAAAGTATTTTCTTTATTGACAGCATAATGAGTCTCCCTTGGATAAAGCACATCTGTCCATTTGTTCATCATACTATGGGATGTAGTATGACCTTAGGAAGATTTTCTCCCTATATAGAGTTGTGTCCTCCACTGTTTGGTTATCCTTCCAAACATATGGAGAGTTTGTGTTGCCTCCTGCTTCATAGAATTATGATCAATGCCATGTTGCCTAAGTCTCATCATTTGTCGTGCTATTATCCAAGGGAAGTTTTTCACCAAGCCTGAGTCGGCTCCTCTGCAATATGTCTCTTGTCCTCATGCCCATCCATCTTGAACATCCAATCAATTCCTTGTTCGAAATCATCGAAGCCTTCAGTTTGATCATCAAGATTATCAAGTCCATGACCGACGAGCCATCAAAGACCTCTAGGTAGTGCAGTAGTACACTCATATTACACTCCTACCTGAGTTTTGAAGATTTTGAAGTTGTTGCTCGATCTATAAAGATCTCATCTCCAGCCATCAAGCCAAATCAGCTTCTGGAAGATGGATACTCTATATGTATATCTTTCTGATTTCGAGATGTAGTTCTGTTGTGTATTGTTCGCAGCTACTCTTTATAGTTATTTGACATGGATCTATAGTGTATTTGATTGGTAGCCATGATTCTATTTTATCCCGAGCATGGGTATGCCCACCTCAGTGAGACATGTGTTATTTTGCAGACGGTGCCTCCCAGTTCCTGATCCTTAGGCTCAATCATTTGGCACATCAGTAGAGATCGGTAATGTATTTCGGCCATCAGATGCTCTTATGACCTCACACATTAGGGGGAATTTGTTATAACCCTAAATTGCACCATACATGCTTACCTGGCATCAGGCCATCTCATATCATTTCTTTGCCAAGGCACTACTGAACAACTCTTTGAAAATCCTCTTTTATAAAGGACCACGCACCCTAATCCATTACTGCACGCATGTACACGCTGGCTGACCCAAAACAGCCCGCATGGACCGACAAAAGCACGAAAAAAGGAAATTTGTCGATGGAACACAAAATCTATGGGTGAGTTAACTGAAACTCCCATCCATGCATGGCCAAGGGTTCATCCAAATACCTAGCTCCTTCTAGCCTATAAAAGAAGGGGTAGGGGTCCCATTTGGAAGGAGGAAAAATATAGCAAAGAAACTTTGCCCATTTACATATTCCCATTGTCCCAACCCTTTAGCCTTTCATTGTGCTAACGGAGATTCAAAGAAAATCAATTGGAGGACAGAAGAAGAGGAGCCTAGGATCAGGTTCAAGGAGCAGTGGCCAGTCTCAACTTTTGTAAGTTGACTCATTCAAAGTAATAAAGAAAATGTTTTTCCCGTCCCAATTCATAAACTTTTTATAGTTTGATTAGTACATGTTTTGGATTTCTAACCTGTTAGTATATAGGTAGTATGCATCCATAGTTGTTTCTTGTCTTGGATGCAAGTTATCTTTGGAAGGAGTGTTGTGAACAAGTAATCAAGTAAAACAAAGGATCGACATCAAACGCCAAGAATGAGGTAGGTTGATCTTTCCATGCATTTACTAAGAAAAGAGAATTTAAATCTAGGGATGAAGGTAGAAAGTAGTTTCTCTTCGGTCATATCTGCATGCAAATTATGAACTCTATTTGCTAGTCCGTAGGGAGATTTTCCCCACAACAAGATGCAACAAGAATCACACGTGCACTGGAGGTATGAATGACCCATCAAGAGAAAAGTAAAGTGGCATGTTGATAAGTTGTTTTCCAAGAGGCAACCACAAGTGTTGAAAAGGTGGTTGGGGAATATTGAAGACCTTAGTGAAACAAATAAAAAGGTTTGCATCTGTAAACCAAAGGTTGGAGAAGACCTCACTGAGGAGGAAGAGAGATCATCTGGTGATCTCATAAAATTCCATGAGGGAAGAGGTGAATTTTCAAATTTCTAGGTGGGAAATGAAGTGAGATTTGTAGATCTCGTAGATTTCCAGGAGGGCGGAAGTGGAATCCCAGATTTCCAGGTGGGCAAGGGAGAAGAGATGAGACTATATGAAAGTATTAGGATCTCATAGGTGAGTTCAGAGCAATCAGAGATGTTGATGGAGGAGGATCAGAGGAGCATTCTGATCATTGAGGGAATTAAAATATTTATGCCAATTATCCCAGGAGAGGCTAGTGCACAAATTTTAGGGGCAGTAGAAAAGAAAAGACAACTAGATGTGACTATCATAGAGGAGGAGAAGGAGAATACATTGATGTCTACCCCAGCAGAAAAAGAGGAGCATACAATTAATATTCTCACTCAATGGGAGCAAGAGTTGGATATGTTGGAGGATTGGATGAACAATCAAGAACCAGAAGGAGGCTTCCCAGAGACAGTCATGAAAAGAGAAGGAGTATTCCAGCATGAGGAACAGTTGGAGGAAGATGGGAATGTACCAGCAGAAGAATTGGTATAAGTTAACCTATCAGAGGAGTTAGATGAGAAACATCTCAATAATGAGCCTATAGAATTGGAGTCTACAATAGAGTGGTATGCTAGTGCCACAGGATATGAAGGTAGCATGGGGGATCAGGTTGAACTTCCCTTTGATCAACGAGATGAAGTGCAGTAGGGAATTATGCATGAAAGGAGGAGCCATCCAATAGATCAGTTGGAAGAAGTGACTGAGGATATCAAAAATTTGATGTTGAAATCATCACAGGAGGATGTTAGTAGGAGGAGGATGAATAGGCGAGATCCTACAATAGTAGCATGGAAGCAACAACAGAAAAATAGTAGAGGAGCAAGTGGAAAGCTCAAGAGAAAAGTTTGGGATCCAAGAGGATTTCAACAGCAGAGTAGAGGAGCTGATGATTTTCCCAGCAGTGGAGTATGATGAAGGAGAATACTTTCCATCTCAGCAATGTGCCAAAATTCCAACACATCAAAGTGCATTCAAGAAGGGAGAGAGTCGCCAACCTTCTCGTTTTTTCCTTGAATTTAAACATTCAATGTAATAAGTTGTTATTAAATGTTGTAAGGATGGTAGAGACGAGTGGATACCTTTGTACAGGATGTAGATAGAGTCACCTTTAATGGTTGACGGTAGGTTGATGTAGATCCGGTTTAGACTAGATTTTTCGTTTATTCTAATAAGCCTCAGTAGATAGATGTCTTGATGATGATTGGACACCACTAGTGTAGTTTGGAGGGAAGGCACGATGAGCCATTCTTGTATAAATATTTGTAACATATGCCCATAAGAGGTTGCGAAAAGTTGATAGAAAATAATTGTAAGCCAAGGAGATAAGAGTCGAGACTTTATTGTAGTCCGAGCCTACACATATTGTAAACAGACATTCATATTAATACAAAGAGAGAAGTTTTTCCTGCCTATGAGTTTTCATTGCATTTATGTGTGTTATCTCCTCAAATAAATCAATTGAGATTTTTCTTTTTAGGTGATAGGGAGTCTTTTAAAAAGATACTTTTTGAATTTTTAAATGTTCATTTTTTGAAGCTTTACTCATGTAATAAGGTTTAAATAAAAGTTTGTTTAGTTTTTTCTAGATCAAATTCAAATCTCAGGTTTCGGTGGCTTAGGCGAACATATTGATTATTCATTAGCCACCGAAAGCCTTAGCTTTTAGGAGCTTAAATAAAGGAACCCAAGGCTATTTTATCCACCGAAATCATTGAAGTAGGCAAAGACCAACCACGTCATATCACATATTTCAAACAATGGGTTCAGTGTTTCCATGATTGCACAAGCCATCGAAAGGACTGGAGAAGGAACCGTTCACGACCAGAAAGCTGATCCTGCTATGATATGAACAAATCTCTCCTGATCGCTATATCATTAAGTTATACATTGTTGTACTACCCACCAATTTCAGCTAATTCACCATGACATATGCACATCATCAACCATTTCACTGCACTCCTTGCAATCAGTGCCATGATTCAAAAACTCCCTCCAGTTATCTTAGTTTTAGCCCAGTCGAGCCAATTATCGCTAAGTTTATGCACTGTAACTCTGACCAAAATCCACTCCTTCCATCATGGGTGTGTGAAAGCATCGTGGAAAATGAATAAAGGAATGTTGACATTGAGGAAGGAGCTTAATGATATTGAGTACCTGGAATCTCATCCTGAGGTATGTCAAATGTTCAAAGACACAGGCTGTTATAATTTTTCTCAAAAATTACAAAGCTTTAATCAACAGGTGGTAGAGGCTTTTGCTCTAAGTTTCAATGGAAAGAAAGCAATCATTGGCCAGGATGAATTCAAAATTGATGAAGCCCTCATAGCCAAAGTCACAAAGCTTCCCACGACTGGAAATAAATGGTTTAAAACCACTATGATTAAGAATGTTGAGTTCAGGTCTTATTTAAAACCAGAACATAGGGGTTTGATTTGGAAGAAGATATTCCAGTATCTTTCCTTGAAGAAAATTGGCAACAGTTATTAAAGGCTATAATGGTTTATATAACCTGCGAAGGGTGATACAACAGGGTGGTGATGTATCATTTCAAACTTATAAACCATTTGACAGGAAGAAATCCACTTAATCTGACCTATTTCCTCTACCGAAGCTTATCCAAGATGGCTCATCAGATCAAGGCCAAACCCAGTCAAGTTGCAGGTAGATTATCACACCACAGCTTAATCAAACTGTTGGTTTGTGAACTATTGCAAAGAAAGGGTAAAGAATGGAATTATTTCCTATTCTGGAATGATTTCCAGACTGAGGTTCAACTAGAGGGCAAAAAGAGTCCTCATTTCAAGAAATCCTTCACTCCCAGAAGTGGAAAGAGAAGGAGAAGAGCTATTTCTCCAATCCCAGGAAATCAACCCTCTCCTTCCTCTAAATTGGGCAAAACGAAGAAGAAATTAAATTTTAACAGTGAGGAAGAAGAGTTCAGTGAAGTCCCAGTGAACAAAAACATTCTCAATCTCCCTTACTCAGACTCAAAAGATGAAGAGAAACATTTGGAAACAGGGCATGAGGATTCAGTTACCAGAGGGCGTGACAACTCTATTTTTGTGGACATATACACAACAAGTTATGAGAACCTTCCATCACCTACTCCCCAAGAAGAACAAGAGCCACAAGTTGTAGAGGCCTCATCTAGCAAACAAGCAAAGAAGAATAAATCAAAAGAAATCAAGAAGCTTAAGAAGAAGCTAGCCGAGCAAGAAGTGCTTGAAAGAGTAATAAAGACCAGGTATGAAACCCTATCAAAAAACTTTGCAGAAAGCAATTCAGATTTGGAAAGACTAGCCCATGAAAGCATAAGGGAAAAGAAAAAGAAAAACAAGATTGTAAAGGACTACAACATCTTATGGAGAGTAGCCTAAGGTTTGAAGAAAAAGGTCAGGGATTTGAGGAAAAAAGAAATGGCTTCAAAACACCAAGATCACACTTCTCTTGAGACCCTTGCAGAGGTGGAAGTTCAATGCAAAGAACCAGAATCAACCAGTAACCGTATGAATCTTGAGCAAGATACAGAGGTCTAAAAAGATCAGTCCTGAGACGTTTTTGAGGTGAGACAAGGGTATTTTTGAAATTTTGACAATCTCAGGTTTCAGTGGCTTAGGAGAATATATCAATTGTTCATTAGCCACTGAAAGTAGAGCTTTCAGTAGCTAATTAGCCCAAATTCTATTTCCTCTAGCTACCAAAAGCACTGATAAGGCAGAAAGCTAATGTTTTTGCACAGATCCAAGATTTTCTTGTCGAAAAGGTTCAAAAGTGGTTCGAATCGATGGAAAATAATTATTGACATATCTATCAAGAGTTTGTTTTGGTTTTGGAGATGTTTTAAAAGACAGAAAATGCAAGTAACGGTTAGCTATTGTCAAGGAGATAAGTCTGTTGACTTTCAACAGGTGTCAAGTTCAAATCCTCTCATATCACATGAGATCCAGCAACCTCAGAAGGATTACTACACCTGCCCAGAATCTGAAGAGCGAAAAGAGCAATCGAGAAGTTGAATTGATCTAGTCTACTTAAGCTAATTATTGATTTTCTATATTTGGCAAAATTTGACCCAGATATCTAGGATTTGGAAACTGTTTGTAAAAGGCTATAAAGTCAAGAACATATGATGAACACAAGGTTCGATTTTGAGTTCTATGATCTACTGTTTTTGTATGAAAGACACTTTCTTTAATATATTAAGCCTGCAAGCTTCTTTCATTTGCTATTGTCAGACTCTCCTTCATCTTTGTTTATGCATATGAGTTGAAATTGTTCTTTGTTTATGTTTAATGGTCCCATGGTAACTGTCATCTTACTTTTGACTATTAAGCAAAAATCATAAGCATCTTTGGCTAGTTTGTTGACCCATCATATATATTGCCTATGTATGTTCTGGTTAACTGATTGGCTTTCTTATCCTTTTGTTTTACAAACCTATCTGATAATAGCTCTTGAAGGCCTTGTATTGCATGAATATAGCTAGAATGTCTTGAAGGTACAATCCAGAGATTAGGATATTCATCTTGATCCAAACCCACACTTATTATTGAGAAAATAGTTACCAAAAAGATTAAGTTACCAGGCATCTCTAACATACAACCTAGGAGATTTTCCTGGAGTGATAACAATGCATTTTATGAATGATTATTTGTGTGTGTTTAGGTGCATATGTTGTATATGTCGCAGGGATAAGATGGAATTCCCTATATGTGATTTTGTTGAGTTGTTCTGTGTTCTTTTAGGCTAAGTGAAAGTAATTCACGATAGAGTATTGAAAACTCTATGAGCCAGGGCAAGGAGTGTGCATCTAAATTTCAAATCGAATTCAGAGGAAAACATGCTAGGAGGGAACACTAGGATAGTATCAAACTCATAAAGGAGCCTCAAGGTTATTGAACACCTTGGAGGAGAAACTGTGCAGAGAAGGAATAAAAGACATAGTTTTGGAATACTACGTAGAGCTCTGCCAAGTGGGCATTGAGTAGGTGCAAGTGTGCACAAAAGGATTTTTTTTCAAGTCCGAAGAGAAGGGTGCCAATGAGAAGATACCACAAATATTTTGAACACTCTGAAGGAAAGGATCAATAAGGAGTTCTTTGAGTAGGTGCAAAGAGTGCACAGAACCAACACGTTCTGAAGTGTTGGAGAAGTTGAAGAAAACAAAGTTATTGAACACTTTGTAGGAGAAATCTACAAGTGTGAATTGAGAAGATGTAAGGAGTGCATCAGTGAACTTGAAAATAGTTCAGGATTTAGGAGAAGACATGTGCAAGGAGTGCACCAGTCCAACACTTAGAAAAAGTGTGGAAATTCCAATATCGTTTGAAGGCTCAGTCAAGTGTAAGGAGTGGGAAGAGGTGTGGACTTGCTTCAAGTTCAAAAGATCAAGAGGAAAACAGAAGAGTGTGTCAGGAGGGCACCAGAAAATATCGAGAGGAAGAAAAAGGGCTGAGACGCTTAGGAGACTCAAGAAGTTGAAATCTTAGGAGGAGTAGTGCAAGTTTTCACGTAAAGATCAAGTGTGTTCTAGAGTGAGGTCAAATTACATTGGTAGAAGCTCAGAAGGGATAACACAAGGTGTGCACTAACAAATGCATTCCAAGTCCCAGAAGCTCGGGAGGGAGAGAGACATGAGTCGTTGAATCATCTGCAAGGATAATATTTGGGTTGTTGAATCCCACATCCAAACACCAGAAGGAGCGTGCAGAGGAGAAAGACAAACCCTATTCTTCAGATATGGGCATGAATTACCAATATCCATTGGATCTAGGTAAGTGCATGAGACTTAAACCCATTTTTAACCGCATAGGAGAGTAGAATCATCGAAGTCCTGAAGCGACAAAGTAAAGCTGGACCGTCAGATCCAGAAGGGTACGTGGTGGAGATACACGTACTTCGAAGGAAATCACTTTAGCGAAAAGTGAGGGTGGAGTGTACAAAAATCCTGTATCCCAAAGTTGCAAAGTCATCATAGCCGTCCATGAAGGAGGATGCGTGGCATAATATCTGCTAGTGCACAGACATAGCACTCCATAGGTTTTTTTAAGAGGTGGTTCAGAGTTACCCAAAGCACCACAACTCTAAGTTACTGTGGGTCGTTGATCCCAAAGGAGAGTGTGGACTGTTGATTTGTGAGGGGACACATGGAGGACTGAGATTTACTCCGTTGGAAAGCCACTTCAGAGGATTTGTGGAGTGTGCATGTGGATTTGTCCGAAGCCCGAATTTCGAAGAAAGAGACTGAGGCATCAATCTCGACAAGGAACGAGGACCTCCTGATCCTATTTCTATGGTTTCAGAGGATTGTTCCTCTAGAAGAATTGGTCATAGTGTGAAGTGAAAACGCTTGGAACCCAGAGCTCTGAAGAACCCTTTGAGTAGGTGCCCGGTCATAGTATGCGGTCACATGTAGTTGCCACCAGAGAAAAGGGGTTAAATCCTAATATTTGAGATTGAAGGAATGGGAAGCTAGAGAAAGCACCTGAGGGGTTTGAGTCAACACAGACCTGCACCAAGAGGAGGAAAAGAGCCTGAAATAATTGGGTATAAACAATTTTTTCCCATAGTTTGGCCCGGGGTCTCTTGGAAGACTTTGTGGGTGTTCATAGGTCATCGTTCATTGTTTCGCTCATGAAGAAATTAGAGGCCTGTGGACAAGGCTTTGTGGGTCTAGCAGAGGCCTGAAGAGCCAATTTGGATCATTGTTTTGAACAATCCTAGATCGAGAGTTCATGTAGCCCGTAGAAGAGAGGGGTCATGCATCAATATCGGCCCTCCTGGTGAACCTGAAGGAAACATGGCACACAGAGTGTACTGTGAAGTCTCAGCCGAGATAGTTCTTTTAGTGACTAAAATGATCAGGTGCTTGCAGTCTAGGAAAGAGTGGGGATCTGGGATTATACTTGGTTATATTTATTCATTTACTATAATATCCATCTATATTAGATAATCTATCATTCTTTATTAATGCATGTAAATCAACATATCTAACTACTTCATCAAGACATTCATCTAAGGTTTAATCATTGACATAAAATACATAAACAATAAGCACTTCACATAACACATGATCTACCATGGTTAACCCCCTCCTGGGCTACATCCACAAAGATTAGGAAGCTTAGTATATTTTATTATAGTTTTGTAATATATGGCACCATGTGCACTATATTTTCTGATCTTACAATCACAACACCAACTCTATGACCTTCATGAGGCTGACTAGATCACACCAGGCTCCTTAGCCTGTGATCTAACCCTCAATGTTCTAGTTACTTTTCTCTCCCCCATCTCAAAAATTTACAAAAAGGTATCGGATCTTATAATACTTTACCTAGCTACGTAGAATTAGTATTCTCTAATATGATCTCTCTCAACCTAGACCTCCTAGGTACTTGTTTACACTTATCGTTGGCTTCTCATCCATTACAATGTCTTCTAAAAACCATAACCCTAATGTGGTTAGATTTCCCTACATGCATGCCTTGCATGATTTCCTCGTACGTGTTTTTTTTCCTTCCAGCTATATTTTTCTTCATTCTAGGTTTTTCTTCCAAAAATAACATCTCCTCAAAATAGGCCTATGCCCAACATTAGGCTTGTGAATCAACAAACAATTGAGCAAAAGAAAACAAAATTCTTAAATGAATTCATGATCAAGAAAAATCAAAGTCTAAGGATGAAAATGAAGTAAAGTGGTACCCCAAAATTTCAGAAACTTTGAGGGTGTGTTGATTGCTCAACACATAGACATATAGATAGTTTGATATAACCATTTCCCATTTCTGAATGGAAATGGGAAGTGGTGACAATTGATTTCACCACCAAGCTTCCCAGAACAACTAACAAATATGATTCCATCATGGTGGTGGTGGATACAATTACTAAAACTACCCATTTTATACCAGTGAAGCTAACTCACGAGGTAGCTAACATTGTTGATATTTATATGAAGGAAAATTTCAAACTTCATGGTGTGCCTAAGGAAATTGTTTTTTACAAAGATCCCAAGTTCACATCAAACTTTTGGAAGGAATTATTCAAAGGATTTGAGACAAATGTGAACTTTAGCATAACATATCATCTAGAGTCAAATGGGAAAACATAGAGGGTCAATTAGGTGATTGAGCATATGATGAGGATGTATGTGATGGAAAAACCATCAAAATGGGAATATTATTTTCACTTAGTTATATTTTCCTATAATAATGGGTGTTAGACATATTTAAATATGAGCCCATTTGAGGCATTATATGACAAAAAGTGAAACATGCCAATGAGATGAGACAACCCAAAAAATAGAGCAGTATTTAAGCTAGAGTTACTCAGGGAAATGGATGAACAAATGGTGAAGATAAAGTAGAATTTAAAGGTTTCCCAAAATAGGAAGAAAATATATGTAGATAATTGAAGAAATCACAAAGAGTTTAAAGTGGGTGACCATGTATTCTTAAAAGTGAAGGCCAAGAGAAGTTCATTGAAGTTGGATACCTCTGCAAAACTGACAATGAGAAATTGTGTAAGCTATGAAATCCTGGAGAGGATTGGACCTGTTGCATACATGCTTGCACTACCTGCATCTATGTGCATGCATAATGTCTTACATGTGTCTTTTCTTTAAAAGTATGTTCCTGATGCTAATCATGTAATTTATTGGAATGTAATCCAGGTGGAGAAAGAAGGAGACTTTCGAGTACAATCAATGTGCATATTCGATCGAAAATTCAAGATGTTATGAAATCGAGCAATAGGGTTGGTAAAGGTTTGTTGGAACTATTATGGTCCTGAAGATGCAACCTAGGAGCATGAATATTTCATGTGGGTGAAGTACCCACATATTTTTGAAGACTTTTGAAGATTGTTTATTATACATGTGTATATAATGCGCTAAGGACAATTCATAAATAAGGGGGAGGGGAATGTGATACCTTGAGTTTGAACCCAAATTGTAATCTACATATAGGATGGTGAGGCAAGACATTTTGGTCCAGAGTTTCTTTGTGGTTATTAAAATGGAGAGACAGATGCTAAAAGGTCAGTGAGTCTATCATTGTAATATGTAATCACACCTGGGTTATTAATAAAAATACATCATTGTTGAAAACCAACCAGAAAAAAGAGTATGGTGGGATAGGACTCTAGTAGAAGGGAAAGAGGGGGATAAGATTCTAATAAGAGGGCTAAGCCAAGGTGGCTTTAGTACAAGAAATATTAGATTAATATTTTCTATTTCCTAAATTCTATAGTATGGGATGTTTATTTATTCTAAGTTCCTAATGAGGAGGAATGTATCGCCCAAGTGGGGGTAAGTGGGGAAAAAGTAGTTCCCAACATGAAAAGTGTCAATTTGGGAACATGGATACTCAAAGTAGGAACTTAGTACATTTTGGCCATCACTCTCTCATTATTCACTCACTCACTCTTGTCATATGTACACTCTACCATCCATCAACCATACTTGTAATTGGGGAAGCTTTGGGAGTTGATTGTAATCCAGTAAACTTGGTAATCTAAATTGAAGAAGTAGATTGTAAGGGTTTTGTGTATTATGAAGAAGCAGGTTGTCAGACCCATGAGCATTATCTCCAAGTGAGAGAACTGATGGGAATTATTTCTCTACATGCCAAGATGCAGCTACAGAGTTCTAAGACTTCTTGTTTGGCATGTTGTTGAAGCCCCCTGAAAGGAAGTGGGGTAGCTAAATGAATGTTGAGAAAATAAGGGGCACACTTCTTGGGGTGGGACATGTTGTGGGGAATTAGAGGTTGTACGATGCTTACTAGATTTGGCACCTTAGTATAAGAATTTCTTTTTTTATTATACCTTAGCATGGTTTACGAATCCTTTTCCCTGGTGGAGTTTTATCCGCAACACGAGGCTGACCTGTTGCTGAGAATTTTATGAGCAGAAGAGTCTATGGATGTGTGGAAATTATAAGGTATGCACATAGTTGGTAACATATTTAAAAAAGAGAAGTGTCTATTATGTGTTTTTTTTAATTACTGTGTGCTTATTTATCTATTTTGTGTTATGGGTATTTACTGTTTTAATTATACTTAAGTTTATATGCGGTTAGAAATGAATTTACATTCATATGTAGAGAATTTAAGTAATTAAATGGTATCAAAGAGTCATAATTTTTATGTGGCATAGCCTAGACTAGGTTTGGGGGTGCTATATATTTTACCATGTTTTCACACCTCTACTCCAAACCATGAAATCATACCAAAATCCCAACTAAGTATCTTCATTTATGCATTTTGGGCTCAATATAAAAACTCCATCTTCATCAATGTCCTTTTCACCGAACACCACCATGTTATTCAAAAACCACTCATTTGAAATTTCAAGAAATTTGAAGAAGAACTAGCCAATGAATCTTATTGACACTATTGTAGGCCTCCTTCTTGCAGACATACCTTTAAATTTCATTCGATTCTTAGTTAATCTTCTCTTGTTATGACCAAAACATAATTTTGGCTCCAGAATTTTTATTTTTATAAAAGCCATCATATTACATAATGTGGCATGGCACATGGATATTCATTTCCACTTATCATCCCATGATACATCCATTTCACCATCCTTGTCAATGAGCTAAATAACTCTTCTATAAAAAAGATGAAGAATTTTTGCAACGACAATCATCATTTTTCTTCCTCCATCGGCGAACTCCAAAATTATCCCATCGGTGAACCAAAATTTTTCTTCCATCAACAATCTGAAAATTTCTTCCATCGTTGGACTCAAAATTTCACTTTTCAATGGACTAAGAAATTTGTCTCTTGAAAAACTTCAAAAAACATCTTTTCGCAAACTTCAAAAAATGATCTTCGACAAACTCAAAAATTTGTTCTCCATCAGTGAGCTACAAAATGTACTTCAACAACCTACAAAAAGGTTATTTCAATGGAATCAAGTTTTTGGTCTTTTCAACAAACTCTAAAAAGATTACATCGGTGAACTTCGAAAATCTTCATTTTTTGGTGAACTCTGAAAAACCTATTTTTTAGCTAACTCTAAAAAAATTTCGTTAACGAACTTGGAAAAACTTCATTTTTTGGTGAACTCCAAAAAACCTATTTTCATTGAAATCCAAAAAACCTCCATCAACGATCTTGGAAAAACTTCATTTTTCGGTGAACTCTGAAAAACCTCTTTTTTGGTGAATTCCAAAAAACTTCCATTGGCGAACATGGAAAATTTTCCTTTTTAGGTGAACTAAAACCTCTTTTTCAACAACCATGAAATTTCTTAAATTTTTTCATCCAAATCCAGGATAAATCTGGACCACTGATCTCAAGAACACTGTGATCTCAATCATTAATTTTACTAAGATTCATGGCTTCCATGAAACATGAAATTCGACCTCCAGGGATAATTTTTAACTCTACAACCTGCAGGTTGATTCAATTAATCATCTCTTCAACAATTCCGAGTGAAAATTTGATCTGAATTTCTAATAAATTGAAGATTTCACTCTGATTTTATCGTCTTCCCCAAATTTACTATAGAATATAAATATGCAATCATGAATTAATCAAATTCATGTTGATCTTTGGCCCATACAGATCTAGTGTTGAACCAAAAGATATGATACCAATTTGTAACATACCCATCTCCCTTGATGAGCCACGTTACTACTAAATCGAATAACCTACCAATTCAAATGCATAAATATACATAACATGACATACAAGTTCATGCATCTTTCAATAATAATTAAAATCATGAATGCAAACAATTAAGCACACATGAAAACATTTTCACATACAAAATACAAAGTAAATGCAACATTCAATCATAGCATTAAAATTGTTAATGAAATGTTGGTCAAAACACTTGTCTTCTAAAAAAATAAAAAAAAACAGATGCAAACAATGAATGTTACACCCAACCATAGACTTTGTTATTTTAGTTCTCTCAATAGAAAGTCACCCTTGTGCTAGGGCTCTGATTCCGCAAGGACGGAAGGGATCCTACAAGTATCTACAGTCCACTTTAACATCTCCAAACTCACTAAAACACTGTTTCACAACTCCTACAACAATTCCAACCACCCGAATCTCTTTCCCATCAACCTACACAACCTAAGGCATGGAATTTTCTTCTCTACATTGTAGCCCCTCAAATAAGCTCTATCTCCTCTATGGATCTAGCATATACTGGCTAAGAATATCTCTATTGCGGGCTCCAGAAAATCTAGTTGCAACATGAGTGATCATACCATCCTTTAAATTAGATATTCATGTAATTTCTCACCAGAAATCACTTACATGCATGGAAACCCCCTTCTTATCATAACTACCAACCTCAAGAAGCTATCCTCAATAGCCATTATGGTTTCCTACTCTTTCCTATAAATCATCTATGGGTTTCCTCACTTCTTTCTAACTATAAAAACACCTCTTTCCCTTTTCTCAATTTTTTTTTCCTTTCTTTTCCAACATTAAAACTCTAAATGAAATGTTGGTCAAAACACTTGTCTTTTAAAAAATTTTAAAAAACCAACTGCAAACGATGAATGTTACACCCAACCATAGACTTTGTTATTTTATTTCTCTGAATAGAAAGTCACCCTCGGGCTAGGGATCTAATTCCATAAGGATGGAAGGGCTCCTACAAGTATCTACAATCCAATTTAACATCTTCAAACTCACTAAAACACAGTTTCACAACTCCTACAACAATTCTAGCCACCTAAATATCTTCCCCATCATCCTAATCAACCCAAGGTATGAACTTTTCTTCTCTATATTGTACCCCTTATATAAGCTCCACCACCTCTAGAAATCTAGCATAAACCAGCTAAGAATATCTCTATTAGGGGCTCTAGAAAATCTAGTTGCAACATGAGTGATCATACTAGCCTTTACACGAGATATTCATGTAATTTCTCACTAGAAATCACTTACATGCATGGAAACCCCATTCTTATCATAATTACCAACCTTAGGAAGTTATCCTCAATAGCCACTATGGTTTCCTACTCTTTCCTAGAAATCATCTCTCCTTTTCCTCACTTCTTTCTAATTATAAAAACAACTCTTTCCCTCTTCTCGATTTTATTTCCTTCCTTTTTCCATGCTTTCTTGACTCACACTCTTCCATAATATTATTACACTCAACCCATTCTATCATAATTGGTTGGGTTGAATTTCTCACCAACCTCTTACATGAATTCAATGATTGAGTTCTTAATAATTCAAAGGGATAAATAGTTAAATGACAAACTGGTAATGAAGGTGGCTTAAGACTCAAGTCACGTGGAAACCATTTAAAACCCCCATTAGGCCCCCTCTCTTTTGGAATTGTAGCCCCCCATTACTCTGGTCCTTACCTGCCTACAGCTGGTGATGTATTCCATTTTATTATTTTTCAATGTACAATGCTTGCATATTACGTCACTTGGCGCCCAACCATTCATAGTATTTATAGATATACAATGCTACATCAAGGACAAAAATAGGGCATTACAATAAATAATTAATTAAAAAGGGACTCTAATATAAATTCCATTGAAGAGAAACTCCACTCAATATTTGTTTAACTTGTCAACTGCATATCCTATATTACCTCTAAATTACACAAAGTGTTACAAAAAAAAAAGATACATATCCATAATCGTGAAACCAAAATTATATTAAAATTGTCTTCCAATAAGTCTATTATTTCAACAAGTCTCGTCAAAGAAGAGACACATAGCATAAATAGGTAGTAAAAAAAAGAGATTAGAATCAAAACGATAAATGTACTAAACTATCCCTATTCTCCCTCTACTCTTCCTCAATCGAGACCCTGCAAAATTCAGTGCATAATTATTCAAAATGCACATGAAAAGGTAGCATAAATTCAATTAGATAACAAAAAAAAAAACCTAATCTTACTTAAAATGGAAAGGGAGAAATTGGTGAACTTGGAAAATGGTGCATCATAAGAACTAATTTACATAAAGGTACTAATTACGAGTGTGATGATTCATTGGGGATAAAATTAAATTTATACAATATGTATATTTGAATGCATTTCAAGTTGTATTAGTGTATCATCTCAACTGAATTTGATGACACAACCTAAGAAAAACATATTTCCATGAACTTAAAAAAATGTTCTTGGACGAA
>JASDQU010264540.1:0-15336 GCA_032191745.1 Picea mariana
TAACATAAAAAATGCATGCAAAATAAATAACTCTAAAATAAAATATTAAAGCTACTTATAGTGATTCACTTTTATACTTGAAGTGAAATACACTTTACAATTTTAGCATGAACTTTTTCAAAAAAGTAACAAAAGAGAGACTTGAACTAAAGACCTCTTACTTAATAAGGCAAGTTTTAACCAAAAGGTCTAGCAAAACATATTGTAATGTTTAGAAGGAGGGTTGTTTTTTTTTTTGTTGTTGACGGCCTTGGAGATCGTGCTAAAAAAAAAACTCTTTTGACACAAGAAAAAAATTCCGCTTCTCGATGACAACAAGGGTTAGATCTTGGTTAGCTTACTCGGAAGATGCACCTTTTCCTATCTGTTTCTGATTTGTCGAGATTGCACAGGGCACGTGGAAAAGAGCATACGTAGATCTAAAAGAGTAGCAACCCAAAAATAAAAAAATACAAAACCGAAATAAAAACAAAATACTTCTCTGCAAAAAATTTAAAAAATGTGTATTCAAACTTTATACCTCTGGATCTGACTATAATGGTTGTATCTTGGGAAAAAAGAAACCTTTTTGAGTGAGACAAAAAGTGTTCCTGAATGAAACGAGTGCTCCGTACACAATGGAACAGTCCCCTCATCCCAGAAATGTACGAAAATGAAAGAAAATGGAGATGATTCAACTCGGCTTCACGATCTCGATCTACAACAGGAGCAGGCCTTCAAACAGGCTCTGATACCATGTTCGACAACACAGGTATTCCAACAGAGGAAAAACACCTTCAGTAACCACTCACATAACCATATCAAATATCAACACACAAATGTTTTCACGTTGTAAAACCCCTACGGGGAAACATCCACGTCCCCAGCCAACGTGTCCACTTGGAGCAATTTATTAATGCAAAATAAAAAGATTACACAAAGATTTTACAATAGAGTTTCTCACAATCGATCATAGACAAATGACCCTCCATGCTCTTTAAATAGAGATCATGGAACAATCGGGTGTTAAGCCATAGATCAATGGTTGTTAAGATCGAGGAGAGTATGAACCGTCAGATCACTTTATGTCGGGAACATATCATGACCATCAGATTTCCTAACTACAAATGAAAACTAATGCATACTAAAGAAACACACTAGGAAACACACTTTTGCCTAACGACACATTAGACCAAGTAGATATTAACTAACTCCTAAGTGTCTAAATATCCTAACAATAATGTCCTCCTGCGATGCCTTCATGTGCTTCTGCAAGAATCGGTGGTCTTTCTGCCTCCATAACACATCTCCTCAAGATCTCATTTGGTCCCATCTTATACAATTGTCCAGCTATGAGTTGAAAGTCAGATGCACAAACTACCAATTGCTTCTTTTGAATGACTGTGTACTCGTGAGCTGTCATTCCTGTGGATAGGAACTGAACTAGCTCACCAAAGTGATCATCTACTTTCTTGATGGCCAACAACTGCGCATATGAAAGTGTATCCTCCAAACTAGTAGGTTCCTCTCCATGTTCCAACCTAGATAAGTGATCAGGTCCTTTATTCATTCTTCCTATCTTGACCACAATTTCAAAATCATACTCCTGGAATAGTAGTAGCCATCTGCATATTCTTCGCCCCAACACTTGCTTGTTGAATAATTACTTCAATGCAGAGTGATCACTAAACATCTTAAAATTTCCTCCCAACAAATAGTGTCTAAACTTTTGCAGCGCGTATACCATAGCCAAACCTTCTCTTTCAGTCGTAGTATAGTTCCTTTCAGTTGTAGAAATCTTCCTGCTTGCAAAGGATATAGGGTGGTCAATATCTCCTACACCTGGCTATGCTAAGAATGATCCTAATGCAATGGACAAAGCATCGACATGAACATTGAACTCCTTACTCCAATCTGGAAAAACCAAGATGGGCACAGTGACCATTTTCTGTTTAAGTGTGTCAAAGCTCTGTTGGCATTCTTCTATCCATTGGAACTTGCTATCTTTCTTTAAGAGCTTATCCATAGGTGTTTTTATCTATGCATAACCCTTAATTAACTTCTTGTAGTATCCAGTGTGTCCTAATTCAGTGTGCGGCTGTCTGACTAAAGTGGGGGGAGGTAGATCAACAATGATGGCAATCTTGGAAGGATCCACCAACAATCCCTGCTTACACACAATATGCCCTAGCATCACTCCAAAGGGTGAAAAGAAAATACACTTTTTCAGATTCAGGGCAATCTGACATTGCCTGAACTTATCTAACATCAATCTCAAACATTCAATGTGGTCTTTCATTAGGCTAAAAATAGTCCAATCATCAAAATAGGCTTCCAAGAACTTGTGTAAGAAGTCCTTAAATGCTTCGACCACCACCTTGGAAAATATGATTGGTGCATTCTTCAAGCCAAAGGGCATCACTGTGTACTGAAAAGAACCCCACTCTGTTGCAAATGTGGTCTTATGTCGGTCTTCCTTAGCAATTTGGATCTGGTGATAACCTGAATATCCATCTGTGAATGAGTAGACCTCATGTCCTCCTACATTATCTAGAACTTCATCGGTAAAGGGTGTACGGAATGGATCATGTAGACATGCATCGTTCAGCTTTCTTAGATCTACACAAATTTTGATTTCTCTTGTCTTCTTATCTTGGACCACCATAGGGTTGATCCATTCAGATTCTTCAACAGGTTCTATGATTCATGCTTCCAACATTCGATCCAATTCAATCCTAACTTTCTGCTTATATTTAGGATTCAGTCTGTAAGATATCTGCTTGATAGGGCTTGCATCTAGTCTTAAGGGGATCTTCATTTCTCCCATGGGCCCTTTAATGCCCTTCATGTCTGTGAACTTGGTTGGAAACAAGTCCTGATATTCATGCAATAGCTTTGTGATCTTGCTAATAGTAGCATCATCCCAATAGTCTTCCACATTTGCTAATTTAGGTGTTTGCTCTATTCCAATATTAACTTTCTTAATTTTAATGGGTTTTCCAATAAAAGGAAACTCAATCCCTAGCCCTTTTATGTCTCTGTGACCTTCGGTTTCTGCAATGCTTACATCTCTAGGGTCATCATCCTCATCAGTATTAATATTGTAGCAATCCTGTAACTGTTGAAGAGGTGCAGTCCTGCTTGAAGAAACCAGTTGATAGGCATGGTATCCAAGGTGTTAATGAACTTATGCATCCACTGTTCTTTAGGAGTATTGCTCCAGGCCTCCTCACAACTTTGCTTGTGGTCCTTAGGACAACTCTGACCTGTGTAACGAACTTCGCATCCTTCTACTTGGTCTGAAAAGCGTCTGTCAATAATTTGCGACACTGTTTCCACTCTACAATGTTCCTCTTATGTGCTCCCCACCATCTAGTTGGTGTGGCTTTCAAGGCTTCATCCAATGCCAACATCCTCTGTTGTACTGGTACAATTTTTTCAAATTCACCTAGAAATGTCTCTAAGTGATTTAAACCATCAAATGTTGGAAGATTACTTTACTTATGTGCCAATCTAGCGAACTATTCTGGTCAGTCTGCCACATCGTCGTGTGGAGACTTCATACATCCTATTTTGCCAATTTTCCAAGGCTTCCTCTAAGTCTAATGAACATTCACTTTCACTTCGCCAACTGAGATTTCCATCTGTTGTAAGATTAATGTAATCTTGTTGTCTTGTTGTCAGCTTGTAGATGTTTTCTAGCTCGTATGTGTGATCTTCTTCCCTGATAGGTTCTGTGTATCTGTGACCTTCGTCTGGGTCCAGAGGTGCAATGACTTTAAGTCCATTACCCTCAAATTTCATTCTTCTCTTCTTTAAGTCAACAACAGTCGAATTGTTGAAAGCCCAATCAATTCCTAATAGCACAAGATAGGGACAACTATCATCAACAATTTCAATCACTTTGAAGTCTGCAAATGTCCATATCCCATCGATGTCTATAGGGACATGCTCTAGTATTCCAAAAGGGCTCACCGCCTGCTGATTAGCCATCCTGAGCCTGATAGGAGACTAAATCAATCTCTTGATCTTTCATAAATGAGATCATAAGCCCTACAATCCTTATCATCATGTCCCATAGACGTACAGAATGTGCAATAAATATTGGTAGGTGTCTGGACATATTTTTTCATATAATAACATTCACCATGGTGATGTCTAGTTCTACATACCTGGAACCAGGGTACAGTAGCATGCTTCAAAGGACTAGGTGCTCCAAAGGCCAAGTATTCATGAAATAGGGGACAATGCTCCTTTTCATGGCCCTCTGATTTACACCTGATTCACCAGATATCTTCTCTTTTCTCCTTCCCTTTATCTTTCTTCATATCTTCAACCTGTAAAGATAAACTGGTTAACTAATTCAAAATTTGACTCATACCTGGGCTGGATTCTCCTACAAGGGATACTTCTAATTTCATGGCAATATTCAGAGCTTCAGCCTGCGAAGCGATTTTTTGCTGCATCAGAGGAACTATGATATGTGGCAGGAGGGTAGAAATGAACCATTCTTTATTCTGTTCATTTGAAATATGAAAATTCAAGTGACCTTTGATCGAACTCCCAAACAAGTTCAGTGACCTTCTGCCTGATTTCTTTTAGCTCTGTAATACATTGTGACTCTGACTTAGGTTTCTTGAATTTTGTGCTCAACACAGTCTTAATGTCATTCAACGGTTTAGGTTGTGCAATCATTGTAGAAAACTTCATGCACCAGCTCAGTGCATGATCCCTCAAGGTAGTACCGAACTGAGCTCTCTTAATAGTTTCGTCGGTGACTTGCTTAATGCTCCAAACAACTTCACATAGGAACCATTGTTGGTCAGGATCTTCAGATCCATCTCCTCTGAAGATGGGTAACCTCGTCTCATCTGCCATAGATCTTCCTTGGTTTCTTGAATGAGTATGTACTAAACTGCTTGTAACAGTACTCTAACTGCTCTGACTACTCTGATTACTATGGTTACTCTTGTTACATAATGTTGTTAAAACAACAGGAGGACTAATAGTACTTACTTCGACAATAGGCACAATTCCTGAAGTTTCAAGTTCTCCTCGACAAGTTTCTTCAAATATTACTTCCTCTATTCGTGTGGACTCTGAATACTCTTCGTCTGTTAGATCTGCTTCCTCTCCATTGTAGAATCCCTCCTCTCTGTAGTTTTTCTTAAATAGGTTCGCAAGAGGAACCTCTCGAAACGGTCTCCCACTGTGTGTGTGTCCAGTCTCTGTGTCACTGTCATTGTTTGAATTCTTGAACATTAGCTTCATTGTATCTTCAAGATATTCTTCTCATATTCTTCTCATGCAATAGCATCTTAATCCTTAGCTTTAAAAAGTGTAGGAACTTTCCTCTAGGTCCCTTAAAGAAATACCTCTCTGCTTGACTATACGATTCAACTCTGTCAATGGAAAACTCGGTAATGTACCCTCCAATAGTGCTATCAAACCATATATCCATTGCTCTAGACACAGCGTTATAAACTCTCTTGACCTTCTTGATCAGCTCCACTGTCCAAACCACAAGTGGTCTAGATATGATCTCAAACTGGGTATCTGCCAATCTGGCTAACCACTTGTATAGCTCTTTATGAATTCCTCAATCCTCACATCCTCAAAGTTTTGACATCACTTGGTTATTACTCTTTCTTCAAAACAATTTTCTCAAATAAATACTCCACCAAAAATTTGTCTCATGTGTATCACACCTAAAATATTTTTGTGTATGCAATACATTTTAAACCTTGTGTATTGCACCCAAAAATATTTTTGGTGTGACATGTTTGGAAACTTTGTGTATCGCATCAAAAAATATTTTGAGTGTGACATGTTTTTTAAACTGTGTATTGAACCCAAATGAACTTTGGTATGGTGCGACATGATGTTGTTGTTCTTTGCATGCAAAGGGATCGAAATTTGCTATAATTCTGAGTGATCTTTGTTCAAATGGGCATTTCTTGTAGAGTTTTCAAAAGATGTTTAAAGATATTAGCTAATTACGGTTAAATGTAGCATCTGAAAATATTTTTCCTAAGTCTTTAATGAATTTCCTCGATTTTTCATTCGATTGATATTTTATAATTTAATGATATGAAACTTGTGTATCTATGTCAGTGTTGAACAAGTTGCTGAACAAGTTGATTGTGCCTCTGGATTTATTTNCAAAAGATGTTTAAAGATATTAGCTAATTACGGTTAAATGTCGCATCTGAAAATATTTTTCCTAAGTCTTTAATGAATTTCCTCGATTTTTCATTCGATTGATATTTTATAATTTAATGATATGAAACTTGTGTATCTATGTCAGTGTTGAACAAGTTGCTGAACAAGTTGATTGTGCCTCTGGATTTATTTTGGGAATTATTTCCTACCATGTCTATTACTCTGTTTTATTAACATGATCTTAGAAAAAAACACTCTGTTTTAGGCAATCACATTGAAAATGAAGTACCATTTGTTACACAAGCAATTTACTTAACTTTTATGTTCAAGTGAGTTGAGTAGTTGAATTTAATTTTTTTTATTAGGTTGGTAAAGAGCTAAGGTTGTTTTTGCTATACACGTACCTTTGATTATGCTATGGACACGTTGCTTTCGGATGCTAATAAGTTAAATGTAGAAAAATTAATATGCCCTTTGAAGTGTTCGAAGACAAATCCTACGTACGTTTGAAGGTTTTTACTATTTATTTTTTAAGCTACAGTGTATTCAGTGGTTATGAATAATTACATGGGGAGTTTTAAATAGTTTATTTCTATTTTTAAAACTACAATGTATTTAATATTCTGAACAATCCAAATATTTCTAAACAAAATATAATAACTAAATGTATTTAATATTCTGAACAATCCAAATATTTCTAAGCAAAATATAATAACTAAATGTTTTTATTAGTATAAAGAAGATAATTAATATGAATAAAATAAGAATTAATTTTCATTAAAGAAGATAATTAATAATAAAAATATAATTTAATTTTATGGTGGTCAAGTCAACAATTAAATTGATCTATGAGATTTCTTCAGCTTAGCAATTTGACTAATAAAATATGACATATTGATGGCACTTCTGATTATAAAATTTCAATCCTAATCCTTCGGATAGACTTCCACTGTGACGCGCATACCGCTAGGTCGTCTGATATTATACTAGCGTCTGATATTATATTAGAATTGGGCCGACGGTCATATCAAAATATTTAACGACATGCAAGTCTACAAAATTTATGGCCGTAGCCTCTGCGAACTACAAGTCCACAAAGTAAAACTCTAAACTAGATCACTTTGTCCTCGTTATAACTTCCACCCGCTAGGCTGTCGGATAATATATTAGTGTAAAGTCAACGAAAACTTTTTCAAAATGTAAAGCCACGTGATAAAACATTGCTGAAAGAATGAAGAGAATTGGACCGACGGGCGGCGGGCCGACGGCCATATAAAAGAAATGATTTAATGACATACAAGTCTACACAATTTATGGCCGTAGTCTTTGACTGGCCTCTCAATTATGAGTATGCCTCCTGACCTTTGACTACAAGGCTTGGGTGGGCTTCTCCCACTATAAGTAGTGTACCGGAGGTTATTGAAAGAGCGGAGAAGACAAAGCTACTGGTTATAACAGATTGCTTTTGTGTCGCATAGTGGAGGATGGGATATTGGGATGATGATGGCATGGCAGCTCACAGCAGCAGTGCCGGGAGTTCTACGTGGGTTAAAAGATTTATACGGAGGAGAAAATACACACGCCTCCATGGAGGAGGAAGATCAAACCGCCTGCGAATAGCCAAACTGGGCCGGCATAAGGGTAAAGGAGTATTTCTGGTTTGGAAGCTGAAGGCGGTGCCCAAGCTGAAGCTCAGAGTTGTTCGATCTGCTGCAAAGTCATGGGGAAGAAGAATGAGAGACGCATATGTCGATATGATGATGGGTTTCACCCGATCATGCACGATTAGGTCAAAGCCTGCGCGGAGGATGGCTGTGCAAGACTTCAATACGAAGGTGGTTATTGAGATGTACAAATCTTTGGGCATACAAGTCCAGGCCGGCCTGGATTCCTATCCAAAAACTAACAGGCTCATCATGTGAATGCGGGAATTGTATTGTATTTACTCGATTATTTGGATCAAATTGTTCTTTCTCATAACAATTTCTCGCATTAGAATTATCTGTTTACTTAAAGTTTTAAGCTGGTTTGGAATTAATAATATGACTGCTCTTTGTCACGGTAAACACCATCAACGTTTGATCCAAGCCGCACCAATGAGTGATTCAACCTGCAGGGCAGGGCAGGTAAAAAGGGAAAATGCACATAAATTACAGGTAAAGAATTGCAGTTGTACAATATAATTTTATACTTATAAAAATAACATTGTGATAGTGTGCAGATGTTAATATTTTTAACGCAAAAACCTCAAACGGTGTGCATGTCGTGATCACAGGCTTGAAATTAAATCTCCTATCTCCCACGTTAAAAACGCAAGGAGCTAATGTCATAATAATCAAAGTTTTACAAAAGCTAATGTTATAATAATAAAATTTAATAGAAGATAATTTAATTTAAACATCTTTTACATAAAAGTTTTACAAAAGCTAATGTAAAAATAATAAAATTTAATGGAAGAGAATTTAAATAATGAAAATTGAGAGGGATTCCAATCAGAGATTCATCTAAATTTAGACATTGTTTTACATAAAAGTTTTACAAAACATCTGTAATATAAGTCCAATGGAGTAATACTAGAAGTTGTTGCAGCTGGTAGCTCTCTGTTAAAAATAAAACACTCTACAACCCACTCTATATCACCATGCCTCATGACTGCCTCCATGTTGTACGATGACACAATCTTCGGCATGTACTGGTGCATGGCTCGTAGGACCACTTTCTTGTCATCCGAGCCTGTGAACTCCATCTCCATGGTCCTATGATCAATAGTGTATCTCCTGGTGTCTGGTACATCCACCACGAAGAAATCATCTTTCATTGAGTAGTTTCCCATGGGTATTGTGAGCTTGGGAATCCACTTGGTGCAACTCGTGGCCTCTCAGTATGATTACCGTGAACCCATTGAAATCCTCTCCTCTCGACTATGTTAGCGTCAATGAAGTTATGGGTTACTCCTCCATCAATCAAGACTGTCACCTTGTGCCCCTGTAGGACAGTTCTGACCCAGGGTATGATACCTTAGAAATTCTGACATGGAGGCCATGATTGGGCCCTTAGCCCCAGCCTATGAAGACTCCTCTCCTAATGTTGGATGTCCCTGGTCCTATTCCTACTCCACCTCCTCATCCCTGTCACTGTCACTATCAGAGTATACCTCAATGTAATGGTCCTTGGTCGTTTTGTCCTTCCCAGCGCATCTATGTTGTGGTGCCCATGGTTCCTACAGTTGAAACACAATTTCTTTTTCCTCAATTCTCTCCTAATCTCTTCATCCAGTTTGGGCTTCCCGTCCCAATCTCTCTGAGGTGGTCTGGTCTCCTTAGTCTTTGGGGTAAAAATGGATTTGGGCAGAAATCGACTTTTAGGTACTGCATCCTGCATGTCACGAGCTCTGTTCACTGCAACCTGTAAAGAGGTAGGTTTGTAACCCTTGACCCATCCTCATAGAGGCTCCAATATCGCCTCAACAAACATCATCCCCAAACGGGTCTCTGAAATGTATGTCACCATCACAACAACCCTCTAAAACTCAGATATATAAGCCTCTGGGATACCTGTCTGCTTGAGATGAGCCAACTCTCTGAAGTGAAGCTCTAGATCCTTCTTGTCAAATTTCTCGATGAGCCTCTATGTGAAGTACGGGTAGGAGGTAACCCCGGCATGTCCCAAGGTGACTAACCCATGGTACCACCACTTATGGGCCTCACCATCCAGGTGCAAGGTGGCCAACTTAATGGCATCGGTCTCTGTCATCTGGTGCAGCTAGAAGTAAGCATCAAGCTTCTGCACCCATGATCTCACGGAGCATTTAGAGTCCCCATCAAAGTTCAAAATGGTGACCTTCCCAAGGGTATGCTGCAACTCAAAATTTTGTGTCATGGCCCTCATGGGCCCTCTCGATCAGTTTCTTCTCTTCATATTGCAGAACTCTGCAAAAGACATGGCTGAGTGGAAATTATCTCCCAACCTCCTATACTCCTCTAAATATGCCCTATAGTGCTCATCCTAATCAACCTGCATCAATGGACCCGCGACATCATTCCCCAAAAATTGAGGCAAAGTGGGTCTGGGGGATTTGGTGTACAAGTGGGGGTGGCTTTGCATGGTAGTGTCTGAATGGATACCCTCTCCATTGTTTGATCCCTCATCGCCATTCTAATTCTGCTTTGTTGGTCCCTCCAAGGAATTCTTAGCTAGCTGCCCCATAAGGTCCATCATGACCTTTTGACCCTTGTCTAAATCATTCAAAATATTGAACAAAGTATTGTTGATCATGGCATCATCTTCTTCCCCCATAGTTTCTTTTCCCTTAAGTATGATAGATGGTGTTGTTTCTCATGTTTCTTCTTCTCTAACCACTTCGTCTTCTTTGCACACGAGGGGATCTGGTGTTCTTCCCTTACGTCTTCTCTAGGTAATGGTATGCTCGTCTTTTGGTCTCATAAATCTGATTACAAGTGCCTCTCAAAGCCCACAGATGTAGAGGAACATGCTCTGATACCATTGTAAGATTCCTTAAGTATAGTTGCCACAGATTCCTCACTATTGTAACAACATACATGGATTTTCTGAGTATTGAATTTCGTCAAACACTTTGGTTGTAGGTGTCCTTACACTGTTAAAATCCCAATTTGTTTTTGTGATGTTTTAATTGTTTGTTGAAGTGTTATGGGTGGGTTATGTATGGTTTAATATGCCAAAAAAGAACTCCCTTTTTACACAACAAAGGTATGCAACAACAAGAATAAATCCCACAACACACAACTGATGTAATTAAGGAAACACCACAGATATTTATTTAATATTCTATGACAAAAAAGTACAATTAAAATATCAACAACCAGTACAAAATAAGACAATAGAGAACTAGATATAAGTTGTTGTAGGTTGCTTCTGTGAAATAAGAGCAATATTATGCCTAGACAAGAAAATCTGAGTGCATCATCTTCTTGTTGATGGTACAGGTATGTAAACAAGCAATTCAACCCAACAAACAATAAATAGAAACCCCAATACAAAGCAGCAGTCCTGTAGGTGTTGGTCTCTTGTATTTGGTCTCTTTACCATTGTAACTCACCCCCAAACTGAGTTGAATGCAACCCAAATAATAAATGTTCTTCTCCTGAGGTATTCGACCCAGATAGAGAGAATAATTGTCAAACTGATACAAACTATCTTTGCGCCTCAGTCGACCAAGAAACCATGGAGAAATCGGCCCACAATGAAACAATTACCAACCAGAGGTAATGAGATTCGTCCCTGGGTGAAATCATGAAGATGGGTTACACTTTTGCTTGTTTTATGAGAAAAAAAACTGTATTTTCACAAGTTATTCAACTTCCGGCATACAAAAGTATTTTTTTTATTTAGAATTTCACTTTACAGTAAAATCAAAACTTGTGAAGAATTGTGTTAACTTTCCAACGACTATTTTTCAAAAAAAAATTATCACGATTTGATATGTCAATTTGACAATTGTTTAACAGTATGTTCCTTAAACATGAAATGAATGATAATGAGTTACTTATTTCTACAACAATGTATCTATTATTAAACTTATGTTTTTAAGAAATGAAATATACTGCAAAAATCTACAGAGACTCTATTTATTATGACTATAATTTTGAATCTAACAAATGAATATTATAATTTCTCGAATTTTTTGAAGTTGACCAAGCTGAAAACGTTGCAGATTTTAAACACATGTTTTTCTACACATTGTATCTATCTTAATTTTTACTTAAAACTAAAATCTAAATATACCCTTTTGAAAAGAACAGTTTAAGGATTATGAATATATTTTTTTCCAAATTTTTCACTGTAAATTTTTAGAGATACCGATATTTCATTTCACCGAATCATAATGTCTGCTGAAAATATTATGTAGTGATTTTTTTTTGTTGAATTAAATAAAATTAGATAAAAATAAAGAAAATGAAAACAAATTATAGGAATTGAAAGTAGACTCAGTTTTGGAAATGCTGGTGTCAATTTCAAAACCAAATTCTTAGTATTTGCACGAGTTCGCAACCTCCAAAGTTCAATTAAGCTTGGGGAAATTCTTTGGTTTTAGTTTTCAGTCCCAATTTCCTTTTTTCGGCCGAAAACATAATATTTCGTTCGAAAGAATAAAATCTAATGGAAACTGTCAACGATGAACGGTTTCCAAGGTTTTTGGCTGAAAAACCATTCTTTCGGCCGAAAGACTATCGAACGAATTATGTCCGTCAGAAAAAATGAAACGACACGTCATATAGTTTCATTTTGCGCCAAATTGTATAAATAGGCTTTCGGCCGAACACATTTAACACAATTCATCGGATGGAGAGACATATATAAGCTCGAGGATAGGGATTTCAAAGCATTTCTATTACTAATTGCAGTTGTATTCTTTTCTTTCTTTATTTGTTCCCTCTGTTCCATAGGCTTAATCGGAGGATCGATATCGATACATGGTGGTTTTCTAGAGCACTTAAACAAAGTTTCGAATCATCTTTTTGGTTTTTGTTGAATAAGGTAATTGATGTTTGTTCAAGTTTTTATTGGAATAACAATTTATATGTTGAAAGATAAATGTTGAGCATTTTTCAAGGTGATGTCTTTGTTGAACATATCTTTTACAGATAACTAAAAAATTCATGGGAAACAAAAGTTTGCACAAGAGAAAATATGATTGCACTCGAGATGATACTCGCCAAATCAAACAAAGGAAAGAGCTTTATCGGAGAAAGAAACATGAACGTGCAAATATTGAAGAAAGAAACGATGATAATGTCAATAGAGATTTTCGACAAGAAGAAGTTCAACCAGGTATGCATACACATATGATGATCGAGCACACGACACACATTGAGACTGTATTCAGAAAGTACAAAATTCAAAGTATAGAATTCAAATTTAAAATATTGTAAATAATATAATTGATTGTAATTACAACTTGATGTTTTTCAAAAAACATAAATAGATTTGTCTCATAATGTCGAAGAAGACGTTGAAACCGAAATTGAAGCAGAAGACGTTGAAACCGAAATTGAATCAGAAGACGAATCACCTATAGGTATGTACATGAATTTAGATTAATACAAGATGAACACTCAAGTATATATAACTTAGTGAATTTGTGTTCGGGTTATATTTTTTAATATAAACTTTAAATTGATATATGCAGGAGAATCTATCAACATTGATGATGAAATATTAGAAAATGTTGATACTGACAAATTTGGGAAGAAAAAAGCTAAGCATTATATAAGATATCGAACTAATAACATGTATAATACTTTTTTCAAAGATGAATCAGTAACAATACATGCTCAACTTTTACTTTGTCTATTGAAGTCAAGAAAGTTAAAAGAAGCTACATCATTATTGGGTATTCAAAAGTCGACAAAGGATACAAAGGTGCAACAGAATGTCTTTAACAATATAACTGATGTATTAAAATCTTTTGGAAAATCTCGAAAAGAAGACGTCCTTGTTGCACGTAAAATGTTACAAACAACAATTTTTTCAGGGAGCAATATAAAAGATTGTTTGACACTACACATGGCAAAAACGATGGGAACGTCAAGAAAAACATTGCACAAACATAGAAAATTCCATTTCCAAATAGATGTAAATGATGAATTGGCTTGTTGGACAGTGATTTCTAGACAACCCTACAAAGATTGACTTGCAGAAAATGTTAAAGAATTGGCCCGTAATTGTTGGTTGGAAGAATCTCGTGTTTCACCACATACAAGGGATGTGTTGCGATGAAGAATAGTACGAAATCAATATGAAGAATATCCAAAACATATATTGCCAATGAAACAAATAGAGTTGTTTAATAAGTTCAAAGAAGAGCACAAAGAAGTTAAAATTTCCATCAATACATTTGTGCAACAAAAACCATGGTTTGTTAGACCCATCATTATCCATGACACGTGTTGTTGCCGTTATCATGTGGAGTTTGAATTGTATTATGACACTTTTTTGGATTTTGGTAAAACTTTATGGCCAGGTTCACCTTCTCCTTCCACATTCCGTGTTTTTATATCTGAAATTCTATGTGAAAGAGAAGATGATGGTTTATTTTACAAAAAAAAATGTGTTGGTGGAAAGAAATGTGATCGTTGTGAAAATCTAAGTTTGTTTCATTCAAAGTATCATATTGATATGAATGATCAATCATTTTCTAATATAAGAGTCAATTGGAAGAGATATGAATATATGAGAAGCACGACTCCACATTCTTCAAATGTTATTTCCAAAAGGCTTGATTTGAAGGTAGATAAAATCTGCTTGATAGAGTTTTTGAAGAAGTTTGAGGAAGAAATCGATAAATACACCAAGCATTCACATAGAGCTCGATGGCAAGATCTACAATTCAAACAATCCTGTGAAGTGTTTCCACCAGGGACAATTTTGTTTGTAGTTGATTTTGCAGAGAATTACACATTCGCTGCACAAAAAGAATTACAGAGTGAATATTATCATTCTGATCAAGTCACCATATTTGTCCACGTTCTATATAGACATGCTCAATGGAGTCTTCCAAACATAGAAATCACCAACGACAATCGACATGTTATTAAAGAATATCACTTTTATATAAGTGATGATCGAACACACGACGCACATTATGTACAACATTGTTTTGATCAATTTTATGATTCATTGAAAGAACGTGAAATCATATTCAATCGACATTGGATATGGTCTGATGGGTGTGCAGGTCAGTTCAAATCTGCATGATCATTCTATTGGTTATGTCGTCTTCATAAAAAATTAAACATTCCACATTGTTGGAATTTTTTTGAGACTGGTCATGGAAAAGGAGAGCACAATGGTGTAGGGGCATGTATAAAATGAACACTTCGAATGTATCAGTTGAACCCTCATGCCGATCGATTTGAATCCGCTAAACAATTTGTTGATAGGTGCAACATGGTGCTAAGCTATGAACATAATCCATCAAGGGATGTGTGCAGGTGTGTCTATATATAAATGTTACATGTATGTACACAGGATATATAAATTTGAACGTGTTTAAATTTGTACTCAATCTTTAATCATTTTCTTGAGAGATTTCAAGTTAACAAGTTCTTGTCTTGTGCAGGTATTTTTGGCATGTTGGAATCGAAGATGTAAATAGATCAATCTCATATGACGCCAGTACAATACCTGGGACAAGAAAAATACATTCAGTTAAAA
>JASDQU010264541.1:1534-15286 GCA_032191745.1 Picea mariana
CTTTTATTAGTGTAGGAGGAATGGCCTAGGGTGGGGAATGGTCCAAACATTCCTTAGGGTTTATACATTGATGCAGGAGCATCGTCAACAACAAGAAAGCGTGGAGGCGGAAGACAGCTAAGATGAACGCCATCACATTTTGGCACATGTCAAAAATGTTTTGAAATGTTTTTGAAAGTTTGGATGTGCAGATATTAATGAAATAGTTAAGAAGACGTACTTCCATATTGTAAACAGATCTTGAGCGATCCGCTCTCATCTATAGGATGTAGAGGCATTTATGCATAGTTAATGAAAGTAGGTAGATTTAAATTCTAGATTAGACAGTTTTAGGAGCTGGAGGGAAAACGACTATAGACACCCTCACCTTTGTATCATTGTATCAGTCAGAGATTGTAGGATTAAGCACATTAGCGTAGAGAAGAAGCAGAGAGTTGTAGAGAAGAACCCATGTACAGAAGTTATGAATTAATATATGAAGCTTTGATTCAGACTCATGGTGTTATAATGCTTTCTGTGTATACATGCTAAATGTTATGCTTATGGTTATTTTATTCTCTCTGTTTTGCATTTACTTTTATGACCTGTATGTATGATTTCATGTTAAGTGTTTGAAGTCTGAGAGAGAGTAAGGGAATGAGTTTCAATTGTTTCTCTTCTTGAGAGAAGTTCCTGCAAGGAGTGCAGTGGAAGTGTCCGTAAGGTGTGCGTTGACAGGGTTTAGAGTTTATCTCTGAAAGCTCAGGAGAGATACCATTGTTCTCATTCCAGTAGAAGTGAAAGACAAGCACCGAAGCCATGCAAGGTGTGTGCAGGCAGGTCAAGACCTTAGAAATTATCAACTAAGGTTGAGAGATTGAAGGATTGCTATTGCTGAGTTGCACAGAGTCAAGAGATTCAAATATTCAGGAATATTTGAAGAAGTGCCACAAGGAGTGCGTGCAGAAGTCTTTTAGGAGATCTGAAGTTGCGAAGAAAGCTCAAAGGGGTTAGGACCTTTGAATCATTCGAGATAAAGGTAGGAAATGCAAGTAGTTATGCAGAGGTTAAATTCTAGAGGAGGATCATAGGTTTGATTTGAGCCAGAGGTTCTTTGAGGAGGAGACTGAACGGTCGAAATTCTCCAAGGAGAACTCCTGAAATAGCAGGGACCGTAGGATCCAGGAAAGTTGCAGGGGAGTTAAGCATTGGATAGATCTATCCTTTGAAAGGTAGAGTCAATGTGGACCGTCGATCATGACCTATTCAGGCCGTCGGATCATTTCGGGAATTCAGAGTTCGGGAGCCCGGAGTGGAAGCCAAAACCTTGGTTGATCAAGTTCCCGAAACGTGAAAGGAGGTTTCATGTGTGAAGTCAAAGAGTGACGAGTTCGAGAATTCAGAACTTCGGAGTTCGAGGTTTTGGAAGTCCTGAGGATGGGTGATTGGGACTCAGCAGGGAGGAAAGTCCGAAATCAGAAGTTGCAATAGAGTATTTGTCGGGATTTTGGAAATCGGGTTTTTGGCATTCCCGTTGACAAGGGGCAAAACACTCCACATCAGAAGTATCGATATCGCAAAACGAGAAGGAAATTGAGGAAGTGGGTTCGACATTTCGGCAAATCGGGGATTGGGAATTCGGGGGTCATAGTGACACAAGGTTAGGGTCGAGAGTTTCGACTTCTCGGTACTCGGAAGCCCGAAATAGAGGGGGCTGTCGAAGGGTGGTTCAAATTCCGAAATCCCATGAGAGGTAAAACATATTTCGGCATTTTTGAGATTCGGGTTCCGGAAGGTATAGGAGACAAAGAGTTTGAGAACAAGCCTTATGAACTCCCGGTACGTGAAATCGCGCTAACCGTTGGATCAAGGGGAAGAACCATAACCGTTGATTTTCCTTGGAAGCGGAACACTAGTGTTTCGGTGTTTCAGGATTCGGCATATCGGGAACCCTGTTGACAAAGGGACGATACATAGTGCTAAGGAAATCCTGAGGTCGTGAAGTGTAGTAGGGCTGAGGGTGGACTTTTTTGGATTTCGGTAATTCGAGTTTTGGGACCCTGGGAGTCGAGAGGTAGAGTTGCACGACATTGCGACTCCCGAAATCCCGAAGAGCGAAAAGTCGAAATCAGTGGCAAGGTGAGTCGAGAGTTTGGTATTTCGGGTTTCAGAGGTTGAAGGGGCAAGGTGCTCAATAATGGATTTTGCGAAATCACAAAATCTGGTATCCCAAAAAGAAAAGGAAAAAAAGTCCCAATGACAGTTGGGGTTTGATCACGGGGTTCATGCCAGTGAATGATCACGCGGGCATAACTCAGGAGGGCCTGTGAACTATACTCGGAGAGGGTGAGTGAATAGTTCCCTGAGAGGAATGAAGAGGGTCAGTCAGACTCTAAGGGCCGAATTTGAAAGATCCTATGCAGACCTCGACCTGAGGGTTGGGGGTCTGTGTCAGTTGTGGTATCAGAGCTTAGAAAGATTTCTCTCTTTCTGTAGTAGGGAAAAGAGGAATTTTGCAGCCATGCCGTCGAGAAGAAGAGACAGGCAAATACCTGACCCACCAGAGGAAAGGGAAATTCCAAGAAGAAGAAACAGACAATTACCTGATCCAGCAAGGGAAAGAGAGATGCGTGAACTACGTGCCAGGATTGATGCCATGGAAACAACAAATAGGCGCACAGTTGACGCTGGGGATATCAGCGAATATGAAAGTGAAAATGAAGCCGAAAATGAAGAAGTTGCAGCCGAAGATGCAGTAGATGAATGCCTATTTAGGGCTGTTGCAAGGATAGGTGCTAGAGCAAAAATTGACATTCCAGTATATGAAGGAAACCTGGATGTTGAAGAGCTTCTAGAATGAATTAGAGTTCTGGATAAATATTTTGATTATGAGGATGTAGAGGAAGACAAGAAGGTCAAGCATGTTGTTACAAGACTTAAAGGGCATGCAACATTATGGTGGGATGAAGTGCAGACTGACATACGTTGCAAAGGTAAGCAGAAAATCAAAAGTTGGGATAGAATGGTTGCGAAGATGAAAGCTAAATTCATACTCAAGGATTATCAAATTACTCTATTTCGGAGAATGTAGAACTTGAGAAAGAAGTTGATGACAGTGAAAGAATACACTGAAGAGTTCTACAGGATAAACATCAGAGTAGGTCATCGGGAAAGTGATGATGAAAAAGTTGCCAGGTATATGAATGGTCTGCGATACGACATTCAAGATGAGATGAGCATGATGACCATTCGGATGGTGGAAGATTCTTATCAGATGGCTTTGAAAGCTGAATAGAAGCTGAGCCGAAAGTAAGGTCAAAGAGGTCGAGGCAGAAGTCAAGCCAGAGGAAAAACAATTTCCCAAGACGAAAATCAGAAACCTAAAGAAGAGTGGAAGAAACCTCAAACTCAAACTGAGAGAGGTGGAAGCTCACATAGAAGACAACATGCTGATAGAAATAATTTTCCTCGAACCAGAGGAAGAGGAAGGGGCAGAGGTGGAGAAATAAAATGCTTTATATGTGGAAAAAATGGACACAAATCTTATGAATGTCCAGATAAGAAGAAAGAAGGAGGTGAAACTCACATTGCCAAAGCTCAAGGATGGAATGTTGAGGCAGAAGATGCTGAGGGTGGAAGATCACTAATGATGAGAAAAGTTCTCTTAACGCCAGAGAAGGAGGTAGAGAACCCAGCCCAAAGGAACATAATTTTTCAGATTGCTTGCAAGACCAAAGACAGGGTATGCAAAGTCATCGTGGACAGTGGTAGCACAAACAATCTCGTTTCTACAGAGATGGTAGAAAAGATGGAGCTGGAGACTATTGAACATCCAAGCCCATACAGAGTTTCGTGGCTACAAAAAGGACATCAGGTAAATGTCATTAAACAATGTTTAGTTGAATTTAAAATAGGAGGATACAAGGATGAAATATTATGTGATGTCATTCCCATGGATGTTTGTCATCTATTGCTGGGTAGACCGTGGCAATATGACAGGAATGTGATTCATGATGGGAGAAAGAACACATACACCCTGGAGAAGAATGGGATAACTCACATGTTGTTGCCAATTAAGGATAAAGAAGTGAAACCAGAGGTGAGCAACACTGTACTTCTCATGAGTGGGAAGGAACTTCTTAAGGAGGTTAAGAAGAAGGAAGATACACAATTCATTGTGGTTAGGAAGCCTAGAATTGTTTTAACCAGTACAAGAGTGGATGATTTACCAGAGGAAATCTAGAAGTTGTTGGAAGAGTTTGTTGATATAGTAGTGGATGAACTACCTTGTTCGTTTCCACCGATCAGAAGTATAAGTCATCACATAGATATTATACTTGGAGCTAGTTTACCAAACAAAGTAGCGTACAGATTGACGCCGCAGGAGAATGAAGAGGTCAAGAGACAGGTCCAGGATTTAATGGACAAAGGGTTGGTTAGAGAAAGCTTGAGTCCATGCGATGTTCCAACAATGCTCAGCCCAAAGAAAGATGGATGCTGGAGGATGTGTACAGACTCGAGGACAATCAACAAGATTACCATCAGATATAGATTTCCTTTGCCAAGGATGGATGATTTGATGGATTTCTTGAGTGGAGAATTTTTTTTTTTCAAAAATGGATTTGAAAAGAGGGTATCATCAAATCTGAATGAGAGAAGGTGATGAATGGAAGACCGCATTCAAGACAAATGAAGGGCTATATGAATGGCTTGTTATGCCATTTGGCTTAACAAATGCGCCTAGTACTTTCATGAGGTTGATGAACGAAGTCTTGAAGAAATTTACAGGGAAATTCGTCATTGTATATCTTGACGATATACTGATTTTTAGTAGAACAAAAACAAAGCACTTGAAGCATTTGGCTACAATGATGAAGACACTACAAAAAGAGAAGTTGTTGATAAATATGAAGAAATCAACATTTATGAGGACATAACTCATTTATTTGGGTTTTGTTATGTCTGCAGATAAGCTAAAAATGGATCCAGATAAGGTAGAGGCGATTAAGAATTGGCCATCGTCGAATAGTATATTTGAAGTTAGAGGCTTTCATGGATTGGATAGTTTCTACAGGAAATTTATCAAAAATTTCAGTGGAATTAGCACACCGATGATGGACACGGTGAAGAAAAGACATAAATCTTTTCACTGGACATAGGAAGCAGAGAAAAGTTTCAATCTGTTGAAAAGGAAGATTACTGAACAACCGATTTTGGTGTTGCTAGATTTCAACAAGACGTTTCAGGTCAAGTGTGATGCAAGTGGATTTGCAATTGGAGCGGTCTTGAGCCAAGACGATAGACCGATCGCATACTTCAGTGAAAAACTAAATGAAGCAAAGATTAAATATTCAACATACGATAATGAATTTTATGCGGTCATACAAGCACTGAAGAAATGGAGACACTATTTGGTTCCTAAAGAGTTTTTTTTGTACAGTGATAATCATGCTTTACAATTCGTGACTCAACATGAGAAGTTGAACCAAAGACATGTTAAATGGGTTGAATACATGAAGAATTTTACTTTTCTAATTAAACATATTTTTGGAACTGCTAACAAAGTTGCTGATGCTTTGAGCAAGAAATGTTTAATGATGCAGGAATTTAGAGTCAAAACATTGGGTTTTGAGAACCTCAAGGACATGTACAGATATGACTTAGATTTCAAAGAGGAGTATGAGGTATATGAGAGTCCAATTCTCAGGGACATAAGTCAATGGACTGAATGTATGATCCAAGATGGATTATTATTCAGAGGCAATCAATTATGTATTCCAAAATGCTCCATGAGGGAGAATCTGTTGAGGGAGAATCTGTTGAAAGAAAAACACAGTGGAGGATTGGCCAAACATTTCAGTCATGAAAAAATGTTATCGAAATTAAATGGCTCATATTTTTGGCCTGGGATGAGGACTGATGTCAAAATATTTTGGACAGATGTAGAATTTGTCAGCACACGAAGGGAAAAAGGCGAAACATAGGGTTATACCAGCCATTACCCATACCTGAGAGGTCGTGGGATGCAGTGAGCATGGATTTTATATTGGGGCTGACAAGGACACAAAGAGGATTTGATTCGATCTTTGTGGTGGTAGACAGATTTTAAAATATGGCACATTTTATTCCATGTCAGAAAACCAATGACACAACTCATATTGTGAACCTGTTTTTCAAGGAAGTTGTCAGACTTCACGGCTTACCTAGAAGTATAGTTTCAGATCGAGACACCAAGTTTGTGGGACATTTCTGGAGGACTTTATGGAAGAAGCTGGGGACAAATTTGTCATTTATCTCAGGTTATCATCCTCAGATGGATGGGTAAACATAAATTGTAAACAGAAGCTTGGGAGATTTGCTAAGGAGCCTAGTGACTGAACACCACAGTCAGTGGGATTACATTCTGCCACAGGTGGAATTTGCTTACAATGAATAATTTAACAGAAGCACAGGGCAGAGTCCATTCCAAATTGTTTATGGAATGCAACCAAGAGGATTTTCTGAATTGAAAGATTCAGAACAAACTGAATTTAGGAGTGCTAGTGCAGAGGATTTTGCAGAAGCGATGAAGGAGCTTCATAACCAAGTCAAGGAGCGATTACAGATTTCGAATCAAGAATACAAGTGTAGAGCAAATCAACACAGGCAAGAACTTCAATTTGAAGTCGACGATCTGATTCTTGCACATCTGAGGAAAGAAAGGTTCCCAAGGGGAACATATAACAAGCTGAAAATGAAGAAGATTGGACCATGCAAGGTCGTGAAGAAATTTGGGGCAAATGCATATGATATTGAATTACTCGATGGGATCAGAATTTCATCGATATTCAACATCTCGGATTTGTACCCTTATAGAGCTAAAGAAGACAGTGAACAGACAGAGGTTCAGTGGACTAAACAAATTCCTGTAGCTGCAAAGCCACAGATGGAAAGTATACTTGACAAGAGAGTCAGCAAGAGGACCAGGAGAAAATAGTATTTTGAATACTTGATCAAATGAAAGGGACATCCAGTTGAAGATGCCAGCTGGGAGAATGAAGCAGAAATTCAGAAGCATGGACAAACCGTGCAAGAGCTCATGAATAGGATTCCATGAAAATTTTCAAGAGAGGGAGTATGATGCAGGAGCATCGTCAGCAGCAAGCAAGCGTGGAGGTGGAAGACAGCTGGGATGAATGCCATCAAATTTTGGCACATGTCAAAAATGTTTTGAAATGTTTTTAAAAGTTTGGATGCGCAGATATTAATGAAATAGTTAAGAAGGCGTAATTCCATATTGTAAACAGATCTTGAGCGATCCGCTCTCATCTGTAGGATGTAGAGGCATTTATGCATAGTTAATGAAAGTAGGTAGATTTAAATTCTAGATTAGACAGTTTTAGGAGCTAGAGGGAAAATGACTATAGACACCCTCACCTTTGTATCATTGTATCAATTAGAGATTGTAGGATTAATCACATTAGCATAGAGAAGAAGCAGAGAGTTGTAGAGAAGAACCCAAGTACAGAAGTTCTGAATTAATATATGAAGCTTTGATTCAGACTCATGGTGTTATAATGCTTTCTGTGTATACATGTTGAATGTTATGCTTATGGTTATTTTATTCTCTCTGTTTTGAATTTACTTTTATGCCCTGTATGTATGATTTCATGTTAAGTGTTTGAAGTCTAAGAGAGAGTAAGGGAATGAGTTTCAATTGTTTCTCTTCTTGAGAGAAGTTCCTGCAAGGAGTGCAGTGGAAGTGTCCGCAAGGTGTGCATTGACAGGGTTCAGAGTTTATCTTTGAAAGATCAGGAGGGATACCGTTGTTCTCATTCCAGTAGAAGTGCAAGACAAGCACTGAAGCCGTGCAAGGTGTGCGTAGGTAGGTCGAGACCTTAGAACTTATCAACTAAGGTTGAGAGATTGAAGGATTGCTGTTGCTGAGTTGAACAGAGTCAAGAGATTCAAATATTCAGGAATATTTGAAGAAGTGACGCAAGGAGTGCGTGCAGAAGTCTTTTAGGAGATCCGAAGTTGTGAAGAAAGGTCAGAAGGGTTAGGACCTTTGAATCATTTGAGAGAAAGTCAAGAAATGCAAGTAGTTATGCAGAGGTTAAATTCCATAGGAGGATCATAGGTTTGATTTGAGCCAGAGGTTCTTTGAGGAGGAGATTGAACGGTCGGAATTCTCCGAGGAGAACTCCCGAAATAGCAGGGACTATAAGATCCAGGAAAGTTGCAGGGGAGTTAAGTGTTGGATAGATCTATCCTTCGAAAGACAGAGTCAACGTGGATCGCCGATCGTGACCTATTCAAGCCGTCAGATCATTTCAGGAATTTGGAGTTTGGGAGCTCAAAGTGCAAGCCAAAACCTTGGTTGATCAAGTTCCTGAAACTCGAAAGGAGGTTTCGTGTGTGAAGTCAAAGAGTGACGAGTTCGGGAATTCGGAACTTCGTAGGTCGGTGTTTCGGAAGTTCTTAGGATGAGTGATCGAGACTCAGTGGGGAGGAAAGTCCAAAATCAGAAGTTGGGATAGAGTATTTGTCGGGATTTCAAAAATCGGGTTTTCGACATTCCCGCTGACAAGGGGCAGAACACTCCACATCAGAAGTACCGAAATCGTGAAAGGCGAAGGAAATTGAGGAAGTGCGTTTCGGCATTTCGGAAAATCGGGGATCGGGAATTCGGGGGTTGTAGTGACACAAGGTTAGGGTCGAGAGTTTCAACTTCCTGGTACCCGGAAGCCCGAAATAGAGGGGGCTGTCGAAGGGTGGTTCAAATTCCGAAATCCTGTGAGAGGTAAAACATATTTTGACATTTCAGAGATTCGGGTTCCAGAAGGTATAGGAGACAGAGAGTTCGAGAACAAGCCTTACGAACTCCCGGTACGAGAAATCATGCTAACCGTTGGATCAAGGGGAAGAACCACAACCGTTGATTTTCCTTGGAAGCGGAACACTATTGTTTCAGTGTTTCGAGATTCGACATATCGGGAACCCTGTTGACAAAGGGACGAGACATAGTGCTAAGGAAATCCCAAAGTCGCGAAGTGTAGTAGGGCCGAGGGTGGACTTTTCGGGATTTCGGTAATTTGGGTTTTGGGACCCTGGGAGTCGAGAGGTAGAGTTGCACGACATTGCGACTCCTGAAATCGTGAAGAGCGAAAAGCCAAAATTAGTGGCAAGGTGAGTCGAGAGTTTGGTATTTCAGGTTTCAGAGGTTGAAGGGGCAAGGAGCTCAACAATGGATTTTGCGAAATCGCGAATTCGGTATCCTGAAAAGAAAAGGAAAAAAAGTCTCAATGACAGTTGGGGTTTGATCGCGGGGTTCATGCCGGTGAATGATCGCACGGGCATAAATCAGGAGGGCCTGTGAACTATACTCGGAGAGGGTGAGTAAATAATTCCCCGAGAGGAATTAAGAGGGTCAGTCAGACTCTAAGGGCCAAAGTTGAAAGATCCTGTGTGGACCTCGACCTGAGGGTTGGGGGTCTGCGTCATACATTCTGTCCAGGGTGCACTTTGATTAGTGTAGGAAGAATGGCCCAGGGTGAGGAATGGTCTAGGCTCAGAAATCAGAAACAATCCTTCTTCCTTGGTTGAGAAGAATAGGGCAGATAACCCATTGTTGATGTTCTATACCGAGGGAAGATATTCTTTCATATCTCACAGACGTGAGTGAAAGATTGGCCTAGATGATTCAGTTTATATCATAACATTGTTTCTATGCAGGTTGCTATCATATGTTTGTTATGAATATTATATGACAATAGATGTAAAACTACTGTGGTGGATATGTTCCACTATTTTTGAGGTAGATATTCTTTCAGAACTCACAGATGTGAGTGAAAGATTAGCCTAGATGATTATTATGGAGACTGCCTATCTCCAGATAGTAGAAATATACTACTGTGGTGGATTTGTTCCATTGTTTGTGACTATGTGTCACAGTTTGAGTAGTTGCGTACTACCTTGAATAGACACAGGAGTGTTTTATCAATTAATATTGTACCAGTTGTCATAGGAGATTATCCAGTTTGATAATAATGACGGTGCTCGTGTTGCTACCAGTTGAATGGTCTGTTGTGCTCATGACCATACCTCCCTAGCTAGGAGGGAGTGTTAATATTATGGTAGCTTCGAGAGGTATGAACCTCCATTATGACTTATGACGAGATTAGAATACTCCAGAAGGAAGCAAAGAAGTGAAGGAAACCCTAGACAAGTTGTCGGCTGCAGAAATATATTTAATATTAATTTATTAATACCCAGAAGGAGAAGTCGGCCCCAGTTAAACTGCCCAGAATACTATAAATACAGGGCGTCAGTTCTCATTATTCTCATCTCAGCAGTTGCAAAGAGAACTGGATCTGCACAGGTGCAGTTATAGCTTGTGCGCAAGTTTCTGGGAAGGTGTGCGCTAGCCTCTGGGTGGGATTATCTGATCATCTTGGGTTCTATTCTTGCTTGGTGCATTAGTCTCTCTTGTCTATTGGATTTCTACCAAGATTCTCTTCTCTGTCAAGGTCAAGGTGCTCAGAGGGTGGCTTTGGCCTATGGTTGGGTGACGAGGGTATTGTCGATGGTAAAACGAGCAGAATCTTCTATATTCTAACATGAATCACTTAAAGTTAAAAATGATTAATTAATATTTTAAAATAGATTATCTCGTAATTATCCTTTCGCAGATTCGCGATTCGGGAAATTTCAACTTTGTTTCATCCAAAACTCCCACACATGAACCGCTAATCTTAAAGGCATTTATCACAAATCAACGGTAATGATTTTTAACATAGATTGCGAATCGCCAGGTATACTTTCCCATTAAAGTAAAAAAAAAATTCCGTCAGTAAAGGTATACCTGGATCAATGCACCTAATGTGAATAAAAATAATTGATTTTGAATTTCATTTTCATCTTCTGCAAAGTAGTAAGTTTTATCCAAGTAAAAAGCTCACACAATTTCCTATGCAACATGTATCCTTGTTCTATTTTCAATACCATGGCACCACAAAAGATGATAAAGAAGACTGATGCAACTCATGAAGGTTCAAATCTGAATGTGGATGTTCTGTCAGACACTACGCCGCGAGCTATAGACTCGGTTAAATCTTGGACACAGGTGTTCAAGATTATGGAACATGAGGTTATAAATTGCCCAGAAGATTCTGACGATGAAGTGGATGATACTCATGGAGCTAAACTCAAATATATAGACCAGTTTGAGATTCACAAGATAACTGCGCGGTCGAGGCTCATGTCGTATAACGACATGATAAGCTGGACCCTGGAAAACGTCGACGTCCAAACCAGGAGAATTTTCAACTCTCAAAAGGTTGTTGTTGGGTCTTTCCGACCAGAACACATACAAGTAATGTATAAGATATCTCCCAATTTTAAATATAATTACAATGTTGCATTCATGTTGGAGTTTGAGAAACAAGAGTGCATACAATATGACAAAAACTATCCTCATATAATCAAGTCCTGATGGGGGCACCCAGAGAAATTCAGAGTCGACGCTCATGGAATTTATGCCACAACGTCGTTGGATACTCATATGATTTATGTAACTATGATGCTCTGTAGACTATTCGGGAATAAGAGTCCTACTCATTTCCCGATGGCATGGGTGTCAATTATGCACGACGTGGATGAAGGTTTCTCTTTTAATTGGGCCAAAATTTTATTAGACAACTTGGCTAAGGAAATTACAGAATACAAATTGGCAAAGTCAAAGGGGCAGCCCGCCCCTTTCTATATGTCCACGTATATCATGGATGTTATTTTCTTCTTAATCCCTTTCCCACTGATGAATTGGAGCTAGACCCTGACCAACGCTGAACCTATTCACTTCTATCACTCCAAGCTGTGGGAAGACAAGGCCAAAGATTTATTCTACGAAATTTGCCACCATGTAGTGGTGCCCGTTCATAAATCTTTATATGGTTTCCCACCCCCTTGAATTTCAAACAGAATCATGGAAAATTTGGGCAAGATAGCAGATTGGTTCATCGAAGAAAACTTCTCCTACATCAGGGTTTTCAGATGTTCAGTCCCTCCCCATGCTCTCCCGAGATTTTTACCAGACCGACTAGTATGCTGAGAAGTAGCTTATCAAACAATAATAGGGGCATCAACAAGGAGCTGAAAGTAGCCCATGAAAAGGTATGGTCTACCTTCCCTCTCCAGGTTGGTATGTTTTCACTGTTAGAATTCAGTCACTCCAAAGTGGAGGCTGCAACTTTGGAGGATGTCAAGTTGGTTGACATCGAATTTAAAAGACATGACCCACACAAAATCATGGAAAATCACCTGGCCCAATACAACCTGAAGAGATATGTGCATGAAAACTCCCCACATGATGAAATATTTAGGGGAGTCAAGTCTTATGATGAAGTACTGAACATAGTCCAAACCTTGTGGCCAGATCAACAGGCTAGTTTCCTCAATTTTCAAAGACACAGACGAAACAACTTGCCAAAAGTACTGCAGGGAGAATCGGTAGCCACTTCACCTACACATGAAACTGTACCTCCAGGTTTTCAACCAGGGAGCTCTGGAAAACTGGATACTCAGGAAAACCCAAAGATCACTGAAGGTTTAATGCAAGAATTGGAAGCTTCATTATCAAGTCCATTAGGCCCTCTGGCAATGACTCATCTCGAAGCTTTCCTAAAGAACATGCAGGATACATCTCCTTCTAAACCAGCCACATATGCTGCCAATATTGCTGAGCAACAACCATCTACGGAGATCGATACCCCTATTACTTCATTGACACCATTGCAGTCAAGTTTTGGAAATCCTAGTTTCGAAGTCATTTTTATAGGCAATCTCACCCCAATTTCGCCTGAAGAGATTCCTCCTTCGGATTTCTTCTTCAACAAGAAAAGGAGGGTGATCATCAAATGAGAAACACATTAGAAATATGGAGCGATAGTCAAAAGGAAAAGAATGGTGTACGATGGACAGAACTGAGATGATACACAATTTGCAAAGGAAGTTGCAGGTTCCTTGGGTGTTTTCGCCACTGCTAATCAATGGTTTGTAGAAAATTTGGCAGAGCAGCTGAAACAGAAAAACCTGTTGGTAGAGAATCTTCAAAGGAAAATACTCACAACTGAGCAGACTGTCCATAACAGAATGAGTCAATATTTTGAGCAGATCAGAGCAAATGATAAACAACAAATTCAATGACTTTGGGCCAACCTTGATGAGCTCCAAAAGAATTCACAGTTCAACCAAGGACTAATCACCCAACATGTTGAACTAATAAAACAATTGCAAGCTAAGTTTGAGTTGACCGAAGGTACCTCAGTGGATATTTATGCTTTCCAGACTCAATCAATGGAAATAAATGAAAAACTAGAAAAGGCCCAGCNTGAAGGTGGATGCCATCCAAAATTGCTACCTGGTAGTAGATATTTCCTTGAAAGACATCTACATCAAATAAAGAGAGGCTCACTCAGCTCGAGTTAAGTTTCAAGAGGATGTCTTATTGGTACCAAAGGATGATGTATCATATGTTCCTCGACTTTCTCTCTCTGAGAAAATAAGAGGTGATATGGCTTTAAAGGCCTGGGAAACAAACCTAGCAAAAAGCAGAAGACTTTCCAGAGAGGTAAATGAAGCTTTTCTAGAAGCATTGCCATCACTAGAAAAAAGACTAATTGATTTTGAAGGAAATGCTATCTCCGAAGCACTGGGTCAAATTGATATAGAAAAGAACCAGTATAATTCCAGAACAACCAAAGAAGAAGCTTTAACGGACATTCAAAAAATAAACCA
>JASDQU010264545.1:0-15462 GCA_032191745.1 Picea mariana
AAGGTTTTTAAACTCTTAAACAGATTAAATTCCAAAAAGTTTCTGCTAATATGGACCATGAAAATCTGTAATCTCAAACTATTCTTTTATTGTATTGTGATACGTCAGAAGTCATTTTGTTTTATTTTCTCTTAACGAGCCATGAAAAATGGGGCACTTTTTACTCTTGTTATTTTGAAGCAGAGCTGCTCGCTGAAGGTCTAGACTGTTTTTCTTCATCATGATCATGCATTTTAGTTGTTTAGAAGAAAGCTCATTTTAACTTGAAACAAGGGGGCATGCCGATTTATGTTTTTAGAAAACGCTTGATAGTATTTAACCTAATATGGAAGACATTATTAGAAGAGTCGAGACATGACATTTCTATTGAGATTTTGGTACCTTGGAAAGTGGTCCCCTTGTGTTTGTGAGTCTCTAAACACAAAGGGGGAAATTTTGACCCTCATGCTTGTACTTTATGTTATAATTTCACTTTGACTTTATTCACTTAAGTTTAAAGTGACATTATTCACTTAAAGTGTGAATTAATGAACATAAAGTGAACTATGGAAACTTAAGTGAATTATGAGATCTAATCTCATCCATTCATTCTGGAGAAAGACTTAGATCTAATTTGGGTTCTTGGTTTTTTAGGTTGGCCTTGAGATGTAGCTAAAGGAGGCAAATGAGGGAAAATGAGATTCATTGTTCATTTGAGAGAGTTGGGTGAATGTGTGAAGAGAGGAAAAAGAGGATGGAGAGAAAGGAGGCATACCATTGAGGGGATGAGCTTGGAAGCTTGAGGAGACGCACTTGTGAGAGGCAAGGGCGCTCAAGCTTGAAGTTCTACACCATTGGAGCGAGAGCTAGAAGGGGGCACATTCATTGGAGTGAGGGCACAACTAGCTTGCAAGGGCGCACAAGCAAAGGTTGAGGGTGCGCTTGTGTATTTGGGGATGCATATGCTTGTGGAGGGTGTGCACTAAGGCAAGGAGAGCGCATACTAGTAGGCATGGAGCGTGTTATCTCTCCAAGAGTCACTCCCAGAGTGCAAATGAGAGTAAGCTTGGTAACATAGAAATAAAAATGCTTGATTGGTTTTGTGGATTAAGAAGAAGAAAACAAGGAAGAGGAAGGACAATAAGCTGTTGTAAATCAAAGATGGACCATTGGGCTATGGAGTCAAGCAAACACCCTGCTCATTAAATGCAATTAATATGCATATTAGATAAAGGTTTATTGAATAGAGGAAGAAAAATATAACACAAAGAAGAACAGCCATAAGGCAGAGATCCTCTCTGCATAAATGAATTCAAGGTACTTGAATATAAACAGTGACTAATAGGCAAAATACATCAGATCCTTAGATGCTCAAGAATCCATTAATCAAAGGCAACCATGATCCTCAAGGTGTACAATTCATTCAAGTAAGAAGACAAATTGGGAAAGAAAACAAGAGATACAATCTGATAACACATATATCATGAACCTTCAATAACATAAATGTTTACAAAAACAAAAGCCGCTCAGGGTTACAATGATCACAGACAAAGTGCCTCCTACAACTCTCTCATCTCTCTTGCTCATGAATCCAACCCCTCTCCAAGAGATCTCTCCTTCCTTAAATAGAAAATAACATCCAAATAACCTAAGGAGGTCAAATCCCATCTCCTTCATTGGATTCTAATCCTTGGAGATAGGTGGCAACAGTCAAAGAGACAAAAATCCAACAAACTACTAATTTTCAGGAATTTGTTGGAAGTCATTAATAAATTGTTTCCACCTCATGCATGAGGCCTTTGCTAGAGCTAAATCTTAGGTGCAGGTGTCCCTTGACATCTAACTGATCCTTGAGAAGTCATTCGAACCCTCCTTGACATGTGGCAACCTCCCAACAAGGCGAATATGAAAACCGTGACTGCTACAGGAAATTAGTACGCAGCGCCACTGTGCAGAGTACGCAGCGCCTACTTCTATATCCAATATCTCTCAAACCAAAACACATTTTGAAAAATTGAGAGACGTTTTTGTTATTTGAAATGTTATGAACAAAAACCTCCTCCAATTTTCAAAAATACCTTCTCAATTGTTCACAATCAAAGTTTTAAGTTAATGACTCGAAACTGGTAAAATAACTCTGCACAATTCGTTTTCTGCCAGAATATTACGCAGCGCCTATAGGTAGCGCCATTGTGTTGCGTATGCATGTCGGTTTAGGTAGCATTGTAAAAAACCACAGCACCTTCAATCTTGAACATGTGCAGAGTAATTAATTTCCTTTCATGATATCAAACCCCCTTTACTTAGATGCCTTGGCAGTGCAAAGAGGTAGTGTATTTTACCACTGAGGGAACTGGTATTTAGCAAAAATCCAAAAGTCTAATAGTTAGGCTTCTTCTAGATGAGAATTCTTGTGCTAAGAGAGCACACTATCAATTGGGAGCTTTTGTGGAAACAAGGGGCGCACTAAGAGTCAAGGGCGCTAGCTTCCATGCATGTGGCAACCAAGAGGGGGCGCAAGTCATCATCTAGCAGACACAAGTTCAAGGGACTCCATTGCAAGCTTGATAAGAGCTTGTCATTGTATCAGGTTCCTTTGTACATTTACTTTGAGATCTTCATAATACATCTACTCTCTTACTGGTTTTCCCCATGGGGGTTTTCTCAGGGTCATGTTGACCAAAAATACATGTGTTAAATTGTCATGGTTTGTTTATTTACTTTCAGCATAGTAGGTGTTAAAGATCCTAGAGGGTATTTTCTGTTTTGAAGTATGATGAATGTGCTAACAATGGATAATAAAACTTCCTATTGAAACCCATTCAAGAGAAGCTTCAAAGAGACATTAAATCACTTCCTAAGGGGCAGATTTGAAGAGGGTAAAGTTCAGATTTGTTGGCTGTTTTGTACAGTGAGAAAACAATCATAAAACAATTAGTAAAACAGTTTGAAAATGCTTTGAACTTAGTGCCCAACAAAAGGTCACATGACAGGTCTGTTCAGCAGCCTTATGAACCTCAAATTTCTTCACTTTCAATTGGGTAGAGAAGATCCGATTAGAAGGAAGCCCATTTGGAAAGCAATAACAAAAAATTGGAATTTGGCATTGAATAACCTAAATCCCCAAGTTACCAGAATATGGACTTGGATCTGTCAGATTTTTGAAAAGCAAAGATCTAGATAAGACATAAAAATATGAATATATATTTTTATAATTTGTAAAAACAACATAAAAAATTCAGATCTAAAAATCAAAGCAGTTAATGAATCATGATATTAAAACAATTAAAATATGAATATATATATTTTTATAATTTGTAAAAACAACACAAAAAATTAAGATCTAAGAATATGTTGTTTTTCAGGTAGTTCTTCACAAGGGAACAATGTCAAGGAACCCTATGGAGGCTTGGTAAAAGCCTCCCTGCTTTAAGCCTCAAGCTGGCTCTTTGGCCGGAGGGGATAACCCTGAAACTGTCACAAAGATTTGTTGTTCAGAGTTTTCTCAGAACAACCCTTTCATACAAACACTAATGCCAAATTTAAATGATTGATAAATGAATAAATGCTAGAGAATTAATAACAATTAGAAATAACAACTAGCTTCAAAGAAATTATCAGATCATGGCCTTCCCATTGGGTACCTTTATCCAACATTGCAAATACATAAAAAAGAGTTTTAATGAAAGATGCAGAAGAAAAGTCTTGAGTGCTAGTGGGAATGACATGGGAATCCTTGGCACTGAAGAATAACAGAAAATATCAGATGTAATAATGAAAGTGAAAATCACTAGTATTTTGGATAAGAAAAAAAGCGTATTGGATTTTTAGATGATGCCAATAGCATACATAAAAACATATTGACAATCTCCACCCAAATCCAATAGCTCACCAGTAACCATAAGACTTTGAATAATCTAATTTATGAGCAGAACAATCTTTATTACTAACAGACAATAATAAATATTATACCCATTGCAAAGTATTTAAATAAACCATCCCACTCAAATCCTTGAAAATCAGTCAATATAATATACAGAAAATAACAAGTATTCATTGGTTATGCTTGACATAATAGTTAGAGAAAGCTATAAAGAAAATACCGAGAATAAGTCTGCAATATAAATCTTTATTATTCATTGGTTATGCTTGACATAATAGTTCGAGAAAGTTATAAAGAAAATACCGAGAATAAGTCTGCAATATAAATCTTTATTACTGAAACAAATTCATACAAAAGATCACAGTCATTCAGGAGAATAGGGTTCTTGATAAGCAAAGAAAGATACACAAATTGAGAGAAACACAAAATCTGCAAATGAAGGTGATGAATCCATTGGTTGGTTCCTCAAACTGATGCTAAAATAATGGCCCTGTGGGTTTTCGAGCAATTTTTGCCTCTCTACTGCAATCAAATCCCAACCCTCTCTCCTATGCTGTCTTTTATCCTTGCTTGAATGCAGATTTTCTGCCCTAACTTCCGAAAATAGAAAAAAGGTAGTTGATAAAAGCTCCCCCTTATTTTTTTTAATCATATTACAAAGGAAAGTAAGCTTTGAAGTTCATAAAAGAGCCATTATGAATTAAAATTTTATCGAATATTTAAATTAGTAATAATAATAATAATATTTACTTATAGTGAACATCTAGGTGTTTTTTCTTCTCTTCTCACAAACTTTATAAATCAATTCTTTAAACCTTGCGGGATACCACCTGTCATGTTTTGATCTCAAGGCACGATCCAACTTTGGATATATCAAGTATGTGGGATGGGATTTAGCTTTCTCGACAAATGTGTGCACCGTGTTCTTGACCACAATTCAACTTATTCCTTGCTCCTTTTCCGGCTTCCAATCCTTCATCATTTTTTCACCTTTGCGACATCTTCCCCCTTGTCAAGAGCAACATACATATTTGACAAGAGCACATAAGTAGTGTCTTTTGGTTTTGGTTCCATTGCTAATATGCACTCTGTTGCACGTTTTTCTAGATCCAAATTATAATAAATTATGCAGACACCAAGCAAGGTATGCCACATTGATACATTAGATTCAAATGGCATTCAACGATCAAATTTGAACTCGTCCGGGCCCTTCCAGAGGGTTCTAGCGTGTCACATAAGTGCCATGTTAAAATTGGCCTTCAAAAAAAAATTGAGATTAAAATTATACATGTCAATTCAGAAGTGTGGAATGGATTATAATTTTTAAAAGAAGGGCTATCTTTTAAATTGCCCGTTAAAATTAATTTTCAACCCATCGAAAGTTGGAACAATGACTAAATGTGATATTTACCATCAATGCCCGGGAGTCTACGATCCATCGTAACAATGATCAAATCTGGAATTCAATATACATTTAAGGAGCAGGAGTCTATGATCCATATGAACAACGACCACATCTGGAATTTAATGTCAATATTTAAGGACAACATAAGTCCAGATGATTTCAAAACTAATACGGCTTGCAGGCTGTAGCTATTTTGCGATGGTATCAAATGCAAAATATGCATGTTACCAACTTATAATAATTTCAAAAATCTAATCTGCAATCTAGTCAAACGTACATACGGTGGCTTAATCGATAGGTGGTTAGCCAAATAAATACGATGGCTTAATCGATAGGTGGTTAGCCAAATAAATACGATGGCATAATCGATAGGTGGTTAGTCAAATAAATATGATGGCTTAATTGGGTGGTTTAGGGTTGTAAATTGTAAGAAATGTATTTCAAGAATCTAATCTGCAATCTCGTCAAATGTAGCCAAATAAATACGGTGGCTTAATCGATGGGTGGTTCAAGGTTGTAAATTGTAATAAATATAGAATATGTAGAGAATTGATGCTAAATCTTTTTTGAATCTTGTGACATGTCTACTCTCAAGATAATTGTTTGCAAATTCCCGCTAACCATGCTCCTTTATTTCTATTTAATCTATGTTTCTCGAACATTTTCTTCAAGATACATAACTTCCTCGTCTCTTTAATTTACTAGCAACAACAACTGTGACTAGAATCAACAAACTGCAGGAAATCGTGTGAGCTCCATCCATGTTCTTATGAAGGTAATACTTATACATTGGATTTTGATTATACTTATTCTCGATTGTCTTTGGCTACCTACACTCATTCACTCTTCCATATAGTTCATGACACTATGATGATTCTTACTAATTCTATCACTTACTTATCACAACACAGTGGAAGTCCGAGGTTGGGATCTGGATAATGAGTCAATGTTTCACTTCACTGTGTTTCTGCTGGATCTTTGTCGTTTTCCAAATTTGTAGTTTTTTTAGTGAGTTGTGTTTTATAACTTTATTTTATTATTGTTGTTTAATATGAATTTACAATCACAAAATAACAATGGCTATCTTATTATATTAAAATGAGATAGAATGACCTTCTCGTAAATTTTTTCACTTTCTTTGTTTGTGAAGTTCTTATAGTTGGGAGATGGGAGATGCACATAAAGAACTCATTGCTTGTAGTTGTTATATCTTTATAATTAATTTAATATAACATATTTTCTCATAGATGTGAATATATGTGAGATTTTAATTTATTATGATACATTTTTAATGAGAATTTTTAATGAGAGAATAAATAAAATTCAAAGTTTACTAAAAATATTATTTAAGATTTATTTAAAACTATTTTAATATATATTTAAACAATTTACTAAATATGTTTTTAAATTGTGTCCTTGTTTTTTCTATATAAAATATTTTGGCGAACCCTACATTAAAATTGATTTGAAATCTATTTTGAGTTTTTACTTAATGGGATGTCAACTCATATGTTATCACTTTAGATCCCCTAGGTAAGGATCTCTTAGTTAGGTAAGGATCCCTTAGTTAATGTTGAGTCATGAATATTTCAAAGTATGCAGGAGATACCTCGTTCTTTATTAGTGAAAATGATCATTTTACTACTTTCGAGATTTAGTTAATATTGACTAGTGAATATTTCCAAGTATTTTGTTGAGTATGCTTACTTAGTACTTCAATTAGTAATATTTACTCCTAAATATTTGGTTGAGTATGTAAAACACATTTTGTTTTTGTTTTTATCAATGATTGTCATTCAATATCATACATATTCAATTAATCTGTCAATATATTTTGTTTGAGCATTTTTATTGTTGTAAATTAGTTTGTTCAAAGACTAATAATAAATAATTCAAATGATAATATCATCTAAACTATGAAAATAGTTCATAATTTAAAGTGTCAATATGGTTTTAATAAGGTAGATTGATCAAAGTTGCTCAAACCAAATAAATAATCAAAAAATTGTGCCACTCAATTACAATTTGTAAATCTTTTTCAATAATTTCCATATAAGGTTTTATCTCCTTGTATTAAGTTGTAGCATACAACAGGACAAACATGTAAATGACTTGTGAACACACTTCAAACGGACATGTAAATGGCTTGTGAACACACTTCAACTTTGGCTTTCCATGCACACCACAATGTGTTTGCACATATGACTTTCACCATTCCTTTCATTACAAATATCAAACACTAAATAATACAATAGAGATGTTGGCAATTGTTTATGCCCAATGCTGAACCAACCATTTTCATAATCCATTCATGGTATATATATATATATATATATATATATATATATAATAATAATAATAATAACAACAAATATTTATTATTATTTGAATCAAATTTTCCTATTCATAGTTAACAATTATGTATTCATAAAAAAAAATAAGAATGTTAAAACATATTTCAATGATTCCTTGTTCTTGCCGGTGATCTAGAAGGCCATTGTGATATTGTTTTAAGGTATTGCAAGGTTTGTTGTAATATTTGTGTGTGTTTTATATTCCTTCAACGCATTTCATTCACCTTCAACTTTCATGTTTCATTCCTTGGAACATAAGAATTTATCTTCACGCGCTAATTACCTTCCCTTATCGATATGACTTTTATACAATTAATTGCACTATTAATTTTTTTGAGGGAACAAAACCACTACTTGTATGCATTCTCTCAAAAATTGTTGGAGGGTAGACTACTTAAATGTATTTCCAGATGGGAGTATATTTGTGTGATGATCCAATCCCTATGGTTACATTTCTAATATAATTTTGATTGAAAGTATTCGATCTTTTTTATTTGGAGTACCTTGAGACATGCCTGTTATCCCCCACTTTCAGGGATAACTAGGAGATCATGTCTCGAGGCCCACGGGTCTTAGACATGGAGTACCAAGAGCATGATTGACTTCAGCATGGCCCTAGAGGGCCCACCTTTTCTCTCTTCCAACATCCATATACTGTCAGCAACAACAACTTCCACCACCATCGGCTTGGTCTTGTGTTAGAGAGGGTTCTTGCTTCATGAGGTAATTAGTTCAGGTATCATGGTATGTGTCACTTTCATCATCAAAACCATCGAATGTATGCATATGATTCCTTTTATTTCTAACAACTGCTTGGATCTTACACTTGCCCACTTGACCATGCTTTGGGGATTGACAGGATGTCTTAGTAAGCCTATGTCTGTTGGTTTTGGTTAGCCACTGGGCTTGTCTCTGAGAAGCCATCGTCCGCTCCCTTCACAACTTCACTTTTCCATCTTGTTTCCAGCTCAACTGTCCCACTCCACTTGTCCGGGCACTGGGTTGACCTCTTTAGGATTGCACACTATCTAGTGGGAAGAAGGGGCTAAAGGCCCAGAAGGTAAAAGCAAGTAGGTAAAAGATAAAAGCCTAAGAATAAAACCTCGAGATGCTTCGCCCCGGGATACCCGAGAAAGCAATAAAAGGCTTCTCAACAAGAAACAAGAGGGACCCTAAAAAATAATAAGACAAGACCTAACCAGAGGATAGGGGGTCTCATCACGAGCCAACCTATTAGGTCCATGGGTACCTAGCAGTATGACATTGCCATCAACTGGTTACCACGCTAGGGCAGTGACCTTTGGTTGCATGACCAAGGGAAAGGGGGTCTCATCACGAGCCAACCTTCTCATTTCTGTGAAAGTACTTGCGGGTAACGTTATCACCACTGGTCACCACGCCAGGACAGTGTCCTCTGATTATCTCTTGAGCAAAAAAAAAGGAAAGAAAAAAGCGATAAGAAAACGAAATAACAAAAAAAATAAAAGGCACAAATGGGCTTGGAAAGAATGGCATCCATGAAAGGTACAACTCGCCTTCTACAAAGGCACCCACAAGTAACACATTGCATCCTCGACCTGCACCCACCTGCTTGGACATCACTTGACCACTTCATCCACTTACATGGCTTGGAAGGGGTCTCTTCCGGGAACTTCCTTTATTCAGTGGACACTAGCCCAATAAGATGCCTTACCCTTTTCCCAAACTTGTATAGTAGGTTTGTGTAACGTCTTTGAGCCATTGATTGATCTATTAGGGGTTTTATGCATATGTTTATTAATATTGATGATGAAATGTGATTGACATTGCTATGATCCCTATGACTGGTGAGCCCATGGAGGGCGTAGCTTTTGATGTGCAGGACCATGCCCAACGGACAGGTACCATCTTGGACCAGTACACATGGGGAGATGATCATCTCGGACCTCCATGGGGCTGAAGAGCCCATCAGGTGGATGCTGAGACCCCATCAGGGGGAGATACAGGATGGAGATGGATCCAGAGCATTACAACAAAAGAGAAGAGGACGTTCCACCAGAGGCACCCCGACAGAGCTTGACCTAGGGGGGATGATCCTTTCTTAGTGGAACGTTGGCCTTTGGAGGCCTAGGACGTCACCACCTTGACCATGACGTCACCCAGCATCATGGACATTTGGGGCAGGCAGACTACGCAACAGTGGCACGTGTGGTAGGTTGGAGAAGCCCAGGGAGGGCTAATGTTTTGCTCCAGGATGCCCCATCTACCCAAAAAGGGGCTAATGTCTCCCTTGGAGGGGCTTTTACTCTCTTTTCAGCTTGATTTGGGATTTAATTTGACAATTTAATGTAAAAACAATATGATTTGATATTTTGGCCTTGTCGGCCTTTCACCTTACCTAAAATGTAAAATTAGGTCAAGGTTTTGTATAAATGAGGGATTTTGAGTCTCATTTTTTTCATCATCACTCATTCACTCCATAAGGAGGTATGAAATTTGCGCCCTCTCTTGGGTATTTGGCTGGATTAAGTGATGCACACATATTGAAGGAAGTGATTTTTGGCATTTATGGTGTTTCTCTTGAAGGAAGGTGTTACAACTAGGGTTTGCATGGTTATTTCTTGATGGATTGTAAGTATTTTTCTACAAAACTTCTTGAATGAATGGTTGTAGTTTAATTTCTTGCATGTGTTTATGACTTTTGCTTAATCAAAACCCTAGGTGACAAGCACACAAGTAGGTCCTTGTCTCATGTCCCCTGATAGAGAAACTTCCAGCCATTGAAGAAGGAAGCAAGAGCCTAGCTGTAGCTACACTCCTATTTCTTTTTCCTCTTTGCTAGTTGTACCATTGAAAGCCAAGAAGAGTGAGACGTCCCTGGCCTAGGTCTACTACACTAGGGTCGTACTCTTTCTAGGGTTTTCTGAAAGGCCTTGCTATAGCAACACCTCACCTCATCAAACCCTCTTGTTTTGGTTATATTTTTATTCTTGAGCTACCCATTTTTCCGAGAAGGAGGAGAGAGCACGAGGCCTTGCTTTAACAACACCGGAGTGAGCCTCTCTCCCCTAGGGTTTTGATTTTGAGGCCTTGCCTTTGCAACACCTCAAAACTCTTCCCTCCAATCCTTGAAATCTTGTCTCCTTCAACTCTTGCATCCTTCACTTATGACTCCATTAAACCCTAAGGCACTGATTTGAAAGTCCTCTAACATCAAAGTGAAGCTAATCAAACAACTCTCTGAATTATTTAAATTTTAAACCCTAACCTACTAACCCTAAGTTGCTGACTTCATCATTGGTTATTTCATCTTTAATACAACAACGTCTTGTTCTAAGAGGAATTGAATGATGGTTTAGGCATTAATTGAATGAAGTGTTGATTGGTTACATTGAATGCCACATTGTCCCAATATTTATTGGTGAAGTGTTATATCTTTTCATTGCTATTGATAAACATTGACTTCATCAACATTTATTGCTAATTGCTTTTATATATTCATCAGATAGTCTTATGAAGTACTAACCCATTGAAATATAGCTTGCATATATCAGTTTGTTGTTGCTTTGTTCCAGGCAGGTGTTCTTCATTGGGGGATTTACTTTATTATTGGTTGTTTAGCCGGGATTATCTGTTTGGTGGTGACATGTGAAGGGGAAACCTTATCTTTTCCTTATTAACCTTTTGCCTCTTCAAAACCCCAGTTCATCGGGGACGTCTCCCCTAGGCCTAACCTCCCTAAAGAGAAAGAACCTTCCCATTGTGGTGACATTGGGTGGGATAGGTTCATGTTACGCCAGTTTGGCCTTCCATGTTATATCCTTTTATCCTAACTACAAATTGCACGATAACACTTTGGCGCCGTTGTCGGGGAACACTGAGTCAATTCTCCTCAAACGACACATTTTTGGTAAGCCTTGCCTCAGAAGCCTTATCTTACAAGCTTACCTGGTGACTCCACTTAGGGTGTTTTCCCTTTATCTTTTGATGATTTTAAGAAAATCATCTGGTGACTCCACAAATAGCTAATGATGACCCATAGTGGGCGTTAGTATATACCTTCATCTACTATGACCTCTGCAAATCCTGTCACCCCCATAAGTTCTCCCAAATGGTCTCATAAAGAACGTTTTGGCCCTTTAAGCTTAGCTAAGACCCAAGGGGGGTTACATGATCTACCCAAGAAGGTCGAATCTTGGATACCTATGTTTTCAGGGGAAGATGGATCCTATGGAAATTCTCATTGGACCAAATTATGTGATGCTTTTCAATTTCACCAATCCGGACAAGAACAACCTGATGTCTTTTTAAGGCTCTTTGTGAGCTCACTCATTGGAAGTGCCAAAAGATGGATTAACAAACTCCCAAAAGGAAGCATCAAAACCCCTGAAGATCTTGAACAAGTCTTTAAGAAAAATTGGTGTGAAAAAGAAAGCATGGATTCCCTGTACTCTCAATATACTGACATTTGCAAAGCTTCTAGCGAGGGCATTATGGATTTCAATGACAGGTTCAATCTTCTCCTAAAAAAGATCCGACCTAGCTTCTCGAAAGAAGCTATCCGCCAACACTGCTTGAACTTGTTGGGAGGAGTCTTGCAGTTTACTCACAAAGATCGGTCACCCTCGACTCTAGAAGAAGCACAAGATTTCGCTTACCAGATTGAGAGGAAAATTCAAAGAATACATCTATCAGGTTAATCTCTCACACAATCACAACTCTTGGAAATCTAGTGACGAGGATATCACGAAGACTGAACCTAAGCTCCCAGAAATCCTTGAGGTGGGACTCATGCCTCCCAAAAGGAAATGGAGCACAACTTCCTGAGGCATCGACGATGTCTTGAACTTTTCAAGACGACATGAACCATCCGAGGGTTTGGGTATGGCCACTCATAAAAAACCTAATTTTGAAGATTCCTTGTTTGTCTTGAACACACAAATTTTGGAAAACCAAGATATGAGTGAAATCAATAAGGATCCGAAAAATAGGTTTGAAGAGCCCCGGGTACATAGTGGAACCAATTTAAGCACGAGTGTGTCCTGTATCTTGCAAAGGGTTAAAAGAATTCGTGAGATGTTGAAAACTTCTTTTCTAACAAAGCAAGACCTAGACGACAAATTATCTTTTGAGGGGATTCCCGCACTATTACAAACTGATCATGTTGAGCAAGATGAGCAAACACCCTCTTTCTTATTAGCAGATGATCTTGAACCCAGTGACTGTAATTCGGTGGATCCTTACTTCTTACAATATTATCCCATTTTTCCCTTGACAGAAAAGGATACAAATTGGGGTGATTATCCCGACGATACCTCTGATGTCTCCGAAGATTTGGATGAAGATGGCTATCCAGTACAGAGAGTAGTTGGTTTCATTGAATGGAACGGAAATGTTTTCAAGGACATAGAAGTCTCAAACACCTTAAAACCTACCAACATTGTGGATGAAACCCCTTGGTGTTTTCAATGCAGTGAAGCACATTGGGAACATGAATGTCCTTACAATGATAGTGGCCATCAACAGGTGAACAATATAGGCCATGTTGTAGAAGGCCCTCAAATAAATATCACAGCTGAAGAACATCAAGAGGCCATAAAAGAAGCAGCCAGGAAAGCCAGAATGTCAGTAATAAACAACCTAGACCAGGAATCAAAAGAAAAATTGAAGAAACAAGAGCCCTAGGTGTATAGAAGAAAGAAACTGAGCCAACCTACCGCTAAAGAAACAAAACCCCCATCCTTGGATGTGCTTCTTCTAAGACATCCGAGACTGAAAGGGTTAACTTGAACTTTGACTTTGAAGGGGAACTATCCAAGATGCATGTAACCATTCCCCTGAAAGAAGTCATTAAGGTGCCATCTGTCAAAGAGTGTTTTGACAATTTCTTTCAAGGATCAGATGGACCCATGGACCCCCCTATCATGTTGCAGGTCGATCACTTCAGGGTCCAACACAGTGAAAATCCCCCCTTCTTCATGACTTTAATAATGAACAACAAAAGCCTCAACAATTGCATGTTAGATACAGGGGCAGGTGCCAACATAATGTCCTTTAAGGTCATGCAACAACTAGGTTTGAAAGTCACACGACCTTACATGAATGTGTGTGGTTTTGAGTCTAAAGCCATACCCACACATGGGGTAATTGAGAATGTCAAAGTTTGCCTTAAAGAATACCCCGAGAAAGTCATCCACGTGGACATAGTGGTCGTAGACATCCCAGATGTGTGGGGGATGTTATTGTCTAGGAAATTTTCCTTAAAGCTTAGAGGTACTCTTGAGATGGACCTCACTTATGTGAATATACCCTTGAAGGATGGAACTATTGGGCATCTCCAGAATGTACCTGTGACTACAACTCATGTGCAAGAACCTAGTGATTCTATCAAAGATGACGAAGCACATGACGAGACCAGACAAACTCTTCACAAATATTCTCTGAAAGAGATGCCTTTTGCAACAAAAGAAGATTTTGATCAGATACAAAGGTCCACAAAAGAAAAATGCCTGCAACTCCTCAACAGGTATAAAGACAGGGAAGCCGAGACCATAAGAGAAGATGACATATTGATTCAACCTTCCCAGCAAGAAGTCTTTGCAGCAGAATCCCACCCAGATCCCTCTGCACAATACACTAGGGTTGTTCAAGGAACAACCAATTCAAGATCAAAGAGTACAAGGAAGGGGACATAATATGTATGTGGGATGCCAATAAAGGGGAGCCTACTAATGTTAAAGGAAACACTCGATTTTGGCTAGGCCCTTTCAAGGTTGTAAGAAAGTCGGTTAATGACTCCTATTACCTGTCTACATTGGAGAGACGACGACGCATAGTGCCTATCAGCAGACACCTCCTCAAACCCCACCAGGGTGGGGTTACCTGACATCACAGGTAAGTAGGCATTTTTTGCATTCGTGTATTATACCATTTGCATTGCATGTTAGTTTGATTTCATATTCACCTCGTTGATTGTATTATTTCAGTCTTTATTTATATATATATGTATGTTGGGGTGGCATTACCACCCCCATTTTTGTTACTGATGCTTCTACTTGAGATCAAGTAGGTTAGCAGGTTATGCCAGAGATGCTGAGGTTCTCATGCGCTCTACGGTGAGCACATGTCCCCGAGTTGGAGCCAAATGTTATCCCCCACTTTCAGGGATAACTAGGAGATCATGTCTCGAGGCCCACAGGTCCTAGACATGGAGTACCGAGAGCAGGATTGACTTCAACATGGCCCTGGAGGGCTCACCTTTTCTCTCTTCCAACATCCATATCCTGTCAGCAACAACATCTTCCACCACCATTAGCTTGGTCTTGTGTCAGAGAGGGTTCTTGCTTCATGAGGTAATTAGTTTAGGTATCATGGTATGTGTCACTTTGATCATCAAAACCATCAAATGTATGCATCTTATTCCTTTTGTTTCTAACAACTGCTTGGATCTTACACTTGCCCACTTGAACATGCTTTGGGGATTGACATGATGTCTTAGTAAGCCTATGTCTGTTGGTTTTGGTTAGCCACTGGGTTTGTCTCTGAGAAGCCATCGTCCGCTCCCTTCACAGCTTCACTTTTCCATCTTGTTTCCTGCTCACCTGTCCCACTCCACTTGTCCGGGCACTGGGTTGACCTCTTTTAGGATTGCACACTATCTAGTGGGAAGAAGGGGCTAAAGGCCCATAAGGTAAAAACAAGCTGGTAAAAGATAAAAGCCTAAGAATAAAACCTCGAGATGCTTCGCCCAGGGATCCCCAAGAAAGCAATAAAAGGCTTCTCAATAAGAAACAAGAGGGACCCTAAAAAATAATAAGACAAGACCTAACCAGAGGATAGGGGGTCTCATCACGAGCCAGCCT
>JASDQU010264546.1:0-15413 GCA_032191745.1 Picea mariana
AAGACAAAAAGACAGGGGGTGTAATAATCTGTGTTGATTTGAGGAAACTGAATGATGTGTGCCTACACGATCCATTCCCAACACCATTTACAGATGAAGTACTTGAAAACGTAGGAAGACAAGAGGCCTATTCATTCACAAACAACTTCTTAGGATACCATTGGATAGAAATTGTGTAGGAGGATATACATAAGACTACATTTGTGACGTAATGGGAAATTTTTCAATACACAGTGATGTCATTTGGGTTAAAGAACACACCTGCAGTATTTTCAAGAGTAGTTGTTGCAGTGTTTAAAGAGTTTATTCCCAATTTTATTGAAGTATACTAGGATGATTGGACAATATTTATCTTGCTAAGGGATCACATTAAATTACTAAGATTGACGTTGGATTAGTGTAGACAACATTAGATATCCTTCAATCTAAAGAAGTGTATTTTTTGTGCACCATTCGGAATATTATTGGGACACGTGCTATGAAAACAAGGCTTAATAGTTGATCCTGCAAAGATTGAAGTTATTATGGAGTTAGGACCACCCACATCAGTCAAACAACTGCATGTAACATTAGGTCACACCGGATATTACAGGAAATATATCAAAGGATATGCACGGATTATGACACCAATGGAAAAACTACTGAAAAAAGAGGTGAAGTTCTAGTGGAATGATGAATTTCAGAAAGGCTTGGACACACTGAAACAAAATTTAGTACCTACGCCAATATTAATTTTCCCAAATTGGAACAAGGAATTTCATGTACACGTACACACATCATCAATCGCACTAGGCGAGATCTTGTCACAACCATGGAACAAAGAGATAGATCACCCAATCACTTTTGCAATCATGAAACTATCAACAACAAAGAAAAACTATACCAAAACAGAAAATGAGGGATTGGCTATGGTCTATGCACTACAGAAGTTCAAACACTACTTACTAGGCTCACACTTTAAGATGTACATAGATCATTTTGTGCTGAGATATCTAGTCAATGAGCTAGTGTTGGGGGGAAGGATTTGCATATGGATTCTATTATTCCAGGAATACGACTTTGAAGTAGTGTTAAATCCAGGTAAACTCAATGCAGAACCAGATCACTTGTTGCGCATACTATCAGGAGAAGACATGGGAAACCTCGACGATGGATTTCCAAATGCACAACTATTTTCGGTTAAGATGGTGGATGATTATTTTATAGACATTGTATAGTTCTTAAGTACAAGGATGGCTTTATCATACATGACTGTTGTGTAAAAAAAGAAGTTGTTAGTAAAGGTTGTGGATTACCAATTAATTGAAGGAAGCTTATATAAACTGGGCACAGATGGAATACTACGACGGTGTGTCATCGAACATGAAAGATCAACTATATTGGTAGAAGCGCACAATGATATAAAAAGAGGAAATTATGCAAGTAAATCCACTGCATATGAGATATTACGTGTAGGAATATGGTGGTCTACACTTCACAAGGATGCAACAGAATAATGTTAAACATGTGATGTTTGTCAAAGGGTTGGAAAACCCTCCAGAAGGGATGATATGCCATTAAATCCACAAGTTACATTGCAGGATTTTGATAAGTTGGATATAGAATTCATTGGACCAATCAACCCACCAACAATAATATCAGGGAATAGGTACATCATTACAACAATAGATTATCTAACTCAATGGGAAGAAGTCGTGTCAGTTACGAATTGCGGTGTAGAAACTGTTGCACAGTTTTTGTTCGAGAACATAGTAACACAATTTGGATTTCCCATAACATTGATGAGTGAACAAGAGAATCACTTCATCAATAATACCATAGCATATTTGATGAAATAATTCCAAATCCACCACAAGAAGAGTACATCGTACCACCCATAGGCTAATGGCATAGTGGAAGAATTCAACAAAGTTCTAGAGAATGAAATAACACAAATATGCAACGTGGGAAGTTTTGGCCCTTGACCAAGTTTTGGGAGATCCTTGGTCAAGTTGACCTATTTTGGGACTTCAACAGCCTGTTGAAGATGGAGTGCAAGACAAAGAGGAGATAGTGGAATCTCGACCCCTTTTTGGGTCCTTTCTAGGATTTGGGAAGATGTAATGGGAATGGGATGTTGGCCTATTAGTTTACCCATGTTTAGGCCTATTTTGTATAGTATAAATAGATGTCTAAGCAATGTAAGAAGCAACATCTATGTGATGTGAGGCCGATAAGCTAAGTGCTAAGTGCAAGTATGGTTTGTAGATGACCTATGCATATTGTGAGAAACTTGTAGAGATAAGTGCGAGTGGTTGTAACAGATTGTGAAAGGCTTTGTGCTAGACCTAGCTCGAGGAAGGAGGATCTAGCGAGGTGTGCAAAGATCTCCTGTCCTATGCAGAGTAGGGTTTTTGTGTCTCTGTGCATGTAGATAAATGATTGAAGCTAATAAAGAAGAAGAGTTGGTGGATGTAGCCCCAGGGTGGGGGGTGAACCATGTAAATACTGTGTTATTCTGCTTTGTGCGATGTGTTGGTGCATTTATGTGTTATTTGCTAAGTGCTTGATATAGATAGATAGATAGATATGTTCATGCTTTGTTCTTATGATGGATCTATATGTTAGATATGATATAGGTGAATGTGCTTAGTGCTTGAATCTGCTAGATCTGATCCATTTATTTATGCTAAGTGCTTAGATACATTAGATCAGGGTGAATGTTGCGATGCTCTGTTTTCTCTATGAAGTACATATGGGTTAAATAATAACGAACTAGCGGTGCTAAGTGATTTATTAAGTATTTTAATCATAGATATGTGTCCCAACTAAGGTTGCAGACACCAGAGTCCTGCAACCACCCCTGTCTCTACCTCGGGTGAGACATTATCTGCTTCGCAGGTGTTTCTGAAAGGGCCGATAGTTAGGGTTTTGTTGGTGTTTTGTTGTAGCGTTGAAACCTGGGTCTACCCTTGTAAAAACAAGAAGAGACGAATGGGATTTAAGAATCCCTACAGTATTATGGGCATACATGACAACTAGCAAGAAGTTGAGAAGGAAAACACCTTTTAGGTTGGTATATGGACATGAGGCAGTCATGTCGATGGATTTTATTGTACTAAGATTGTGCATCATCGCTATCAAAGATATTTTGGATTTAGGTGCAATACATGAATGATTATCACAACTCGTACAAATTGAGGAGGATATATTTGCAACAAGGTTTCACTAGTAGGTGAAAAAGGCAAGGGAAAAAACATGGCATGACAGACATATTAAGTTGAAAAAATTCCAAGTAGGTGACATGGTACTACTATATGATAACAAGTTTATGCAACACCCAGGGAAGTTTCACATGCATTGGTTAGGACCATATGTGATCCAGTAGGTGACAAAGGCAGGTGTTGTGCAGTTGGAATCACTTAATGGAGTAGCACTGAAAGGAAAGGTGAACGACGCTCAGCTAAAACTCTATCAAGAGGGACGACAAGTTGCGTAATAGGAAGAATTGCGCAAGAAAAATAAAATAAACACACATACAAAATGACAATGGAAACTGCGCAGGTAGGGGAAATTGCGCCAACCAAGGAAACYCGATGCCAAAATGGTAAAGTATGCAGTAGTAATTGATATGTCCCACAAGATGAGATAGTTTTCAGTAAGAAAAGGGTGGAAGCGAAAATTACAGGAGGATAAGGACAATTCATTAAACTACTATTATAAATATACATAAATCCACCATAAAGCCGAGTCATAAAACCACCATCATTACAATGAGTAAAAGAAAAACATCACTGATACGCAGGATAGAGCGGTAGTACATGGTGGGAATCCAACAATGTATTTGGAAATAAAGCACCATTAACACGAACACTTGTCATGCTATAGGTACATGAGATAGCAGGGAAAGTGCGAAGACTAGTGCATAACTGGCAACAGGGTATAAAAGCCACCATGGCTACCAAAACAGGGGTGTTGTTACTTAGTTTTTAGAAGAAAAACATAGAGTATAGAGACAGAGAAAGATACAAAGTTATAACAATTTCCAGAGCCAATTTCACTATAGAAATGGTGCCACCCAAATCCATAGAAGCAGTAGCAGTGATACAAAGAAAGAGTAGCACTAGAGCTATAACAGCTGAACCAGATATTGAGGAGACCTTGTGTGCATATTCATCAGAGCCAAGCTTCCCTCGCTACTCTATAGCACCTAGAAAGGATGATGCCCCACCAGTCACATAGCAGAAGAATCCATACTATAGGTTGGTGACTCCATAGATTCCAGAGGGAGTGATCATTAACGAGGACATGCTGGGGAAGGTCTCCAATTAAAGTATGCATATCATGACATCACAAAGGTGGAAAAGTTCCTTGAACTTGCACCCCACGAATACTTGGAAGTCAAGGTAGACCCACTCACGAAGCAGGGCGTACCATTTATCAAGGTTGGGGCTAGAGGATTGGAGCAATCAGGCCTCCTCAACCTATTCGATATTCCCCACTTCGGATGCAACAAAAAAATCAATGCATGCGTTAATATACTCTAATCCTGTGTGCATGTGGGTTACATGTGTCTAGATAGGAAAATTTCGATTGATACAGACTTGATATGAAGAATCAATGGGCTGCCCACCCAGGGGAAATACCTTGCTATGTTATTTGTAGATAAAAATATAGAAAGAGCATAGTCAGAGGTTATGCGAGTGAATTTTTGCATGGTTAGAGGGGTGCATGGCCTGGATGTGCCAACTGTATGTGACCCAACCATTCGAATAGTGACACAGATGCTAGCCTATAAGATGCTACAGACGTGAAGAAAAGATCAAGTACCAACATGGGTAATAGTTGTCGCAAAGCAATGTGTAGAAGGAACAACAATGAGTTGGGCACCATTTCTACTGAATCGTTTCCTACTAGACTACACAGAATCCCAATATAAGAGAATGTATTTTCACTACCCATGGCTCCTGATTCTGATTTCCTTCACAACAAGGGAAAAACCAGAGGATGCATAGTTCCTCGGTTTGAGAGGGAAGCCATGCATCACAATGAAGTACCATAATCTATGGTTTTCTATGAATAAGAGGAAAATGGAAAACAATGTCCAATTCTTTATCTATAGGGAAACGATTTGGAATTGTATCTAAATGATCCAGGTGGATATTGGTGGCCACCCATCTATTCCAACTGGCTCTTCGTGTCCATTTTTTATTCATCATGTCTTTCTATACTGCTTTATAATTGTGAGTTCTACACTTCCAGTCTGTCTAAAGTCTCAAACATTCTCCAAGTGGATGCGGGTGGCCTCTCACCTAATCCAACTAGCTTATTTTGTATGTTTTCATGTCAACACATCTTGTTGTACTTCTAGTGCTGTTTTGAGGCCCTAAACATTGTTTTTTTCACTCGCCATAGTCAAACTGTAGATGGAGTTAGATTCTAATGGAGGAATGTGTAGATATATGAAATAACTTTCGAATGGGCTATCACGCGCCTAAAACGGAGGTCATATGCAAAAGTTACGATCCTAGGAAGTTGAGTTACCAAATTACACCAACTTAGCCATAGGGCCCACATGACTTTTGACGTTTCACCTTCTAGGGTTAGGTTTTTGGATGTCTAGGGTTTTGGAATTCATGAGTAATATGAAAAGGGCCCATGGAGCCTCATTGTAATTCATTTTGCTCAGACGGATGCGCGTAGAAACTGCATCTCTTCTCAGAGATAGCTACCACCATTCGAGCAAGTTTCATTTCTGCAGTTTTACAATTTCAACCTATTTCGTTATTTAATAGAAGATATTGTTCACTGGATATTTGTGTTATTCTTCCTATATCTGTGTTTATTGTATTTATCCTGTTAATAAGTTCATTCCGCTTCTAAATCTGGATTAGTGGTATCCGAGCGGTCTGCTCTTCATTTATTTTTCTTCATGCATGTCCCCGACAAGGGTTGGGTACAAGAAGTTGGGACTTGAACCAATCGATCCATTACAATATCAGCCATGCCAAGCTCGAAAACAACCCATGGGAGACAAAAATAAAGATGATGGAGCAAGAGATCCAATTAAAATGTTTCTCAAGGAATCCCTCGCACGACAAAGGAATGAAATGATGGACAACTTCGTGCAGATGCTTCAGTGGTTGCCCATGGGAGAAGCATCTTCATCAGGCGGCAATGCAACCCCCTTCAAGGTACAGGTAAATTTTGATATTCCATTATTTGAAGGACTGATAGATGCAGATGTTGTAGATAAATGGTTGAATATGCTCGAAGGATATTTTTCGGTCCACAATTTTTTCGATCGGGAAAATATCACTTTTTCACTCCTCAACGTCATTCCCCATGTTAAATACTGGTGGGATACTTACTCTGAGAAAAGGTCCACAGAGGAATATGCAATTTTTGTGGTGGCCCCTACATGGGATTCCTTCCGGGACGCCATTAAAGAACAATACTACCCTATTGGAAGCTATGAGGACTAGTACACCAGATGGACCACCCTACATCAAGAAAGGGACCAGATTGTACCAGACTTCACCAATATTTTCCATACCCTATGCACCAAAATGAGTATCAAATATTTTGAGCATCATCTAGTGCTCAAATAATGTGACTATTTGTATAAATACATTCAAATGGAAATGGAGTTCCTGGATATTGCCTCATTGGGCATAGCTTATAGATACATTGTCAAGATCAAGAAGACATTTAAGAAGAAACAATGAGAGTTTGGACCTGCAAACCCCCTCACAGCCAAAGAAGGGAAAAGGCAACCCCAACCCACACAACATGGGACTAATTCGAGATGGTCACCCTCAAGAAAATCCTTCCAAGACGCAGCATAAGAAGGGCAACAAGAAGGAATTAGGAAAATGGTGTGAGTACCATAAAAGTCCTTGGCACAACATTGGCGAATGATGCTCCAAGAAGTCCCTCGTGGTCAAGTTAAAGGATTCCAATTCAAGGGCTGATTATGATTCTGAGTCAAATCCTGAGGGAGAGAAGCAAATTATCGATGCTGAACCTAGTGCCATGGTTTCTACCACTAAATTGAGGTGAAGCGAACTAGAAGAAATAGAGGAAGGGGAACGCCTCTTTCACTCGCAGATGTCGGTCAAGAGGGCTCTGATTCATTTGATTGTCAACATCGGTAGTCAGAAGAACCTAATTTCAGCAGAGGTCATCAAGTGGCTAAAAATTCCAATGACACCGCACCCACAATCCTACACCATTGGCTGTCTTCATCAAGGAAGAGATCTTCATGTCAGCCAACAATGTTGTCTACCCTACGACATCAATCCTTTCAAGGATGGGGTACTATGTGATATTTCTCCCCTTGAAGTTTTTGATTTTCTTTTAGGAAAACCATATTTGGGGAAGCATCATGATGTGTATGAGTCTAGACCCCTCAATGTTATTATTGCTTTGGGTAGACAATTGTATAGGATCGCAGAGGTGGTGCCACCTACTGCTATTTCTTTAATCTCTGCTAAGCAATGCAGTAAGGTCATTTCACAGACTAGGAATTTTTTCTTCTTTGTGATCCTTTCTCACAGTAAGCATAAGGTCACCGCCACATCTATGGCCTCTACACAACACCTTTTTTTACAGCAGAAGAAAGTGGATGGTATCATGGAAGAATACAGAGATATCTTCGTCTCACCTACATGGGTACCGACACACTAACAAGTCAAGCATCCAATTGATTTGACCCTCGGTGCACCTCTACCTAATGGACTAGTCTATCGACACTCATTGATGGAGAATGATGAAATCTAGTGTTAGATCCAAGAGCTTCTTCAAAATGGGCACATCAAGCCCAGCTCCTCCCCTTGCAGAATCTCGATTGTACTAGTGCAGAAGAAGGAAGGGACTTAGCGACTCTGAATTGATTACAAAGATTTAAATAAAATCACAGTGAGGAGCCACTACCCCATCTCCAGGATTGATGACCTTCTTGACCATCTCAAGGGGGGGATGTTCTTTAGCAATATTGACCTGAAGTCCGGCTACCACCAAGTTCCCATCGAACCAACTAATGCTAGAAGACAACCTTCAAGTCTAAAGAAGGTCTCTACGAATGGCTAGTCATGCCCTTTGGATTAACAAATGCACCAACCAATTTCATGCAGTTGATGGATTATGTATTGAGAATCTTCACAAACTCCTTTGTGGTAGTATATTTGGATGACATCCTCATCTTCAGTAGAAGATGGGAGGAGCACACGCAACATATTCAACAGGTTTTCAACACTTTGCGACAGCACAAGCTTTATGCTAACTTGGAAAAATGCTCTTTTAGCATGAACATGGTCCAATACCTAAGCTACATTGTTGATGAGCATGGGGTACATGTTGATCTAATGAAGATCCAAGTCCTTCGTGATTGGCCAACCCTGACCACACTGACCGAGCTTCAGAGATTCTTGGGACTCACCAATGTTTACCAATGGTTCATGTTGGGATTCTCCCATATTGCATGGGCCCTCAGCCTGGTGACCAAGGGAAGTGGTAGGGCCAAGTTCATGTGGGGGAAGGAGAAACAACAAGAATTTGAATATCTGAAACATCATTTCTACTAAGATCCAGTAATCTCCTTGCTCGATCTTCAACAACCATTTGAGATTGAGACTAATGCATCTAACTATGTTGTGGGCGTAGTTCTCACTCAACATGGGCATCTGATGGAATACCATAGTGATAAACTCTCTGATACCATTTGGAAATACCCCACATATGACAAGGAAATGTATTCCATTGTACAAGCTTGTCTTCAATGGAAACATTACATTCCGTGGACAGAGATGATCATACACACTGATCACAAGCCTCTGCAGTTCATATAGACACAAGGGAAATTGCAGAATGACCGCCATCAGAAGTGGTCCACCTACCTGCATAAGTTATATATCAACATCAAGTATAAGATAGGAATCTCCAATCGTGTCATTGACTACCTCATTCATCCTCATGTGGCTGAACTTACCACTGTGCTCCATTCCTATGGACATGAAACATCAGAGTTACCCCAACTTTACCAGCAAGATACAGACTTCACCACCACATATTAGCTCTTGGGTACAGGTGCCACTGTCACTGATTTTCACATTTAGGACAGAATCTTATGCCACTTGGGCCATCTCTATGTTCCTACAAGAGAGTGTGCAAAGTTGATTTGGGAATCCCATTGCAGTCAAGTGATAGGACATTTGTCGTAGAGAAAACTGTGGTCGTTCTTCAGAAACATTTTTATTGGCCAAAACTTCAATAGGACGTCAGCAAGTATATCATATAATGCACTTCCTGCACCATTTCCAAGACAACCATCAAGAAGCAAGGCTTATACACCCCTCTTCCTATTCCCTAGAATTCATGGGTATCCATCTCCATGGATTACATGTCTGCTTTGTCATCCACCAAGAACATAAATTATTGTGTGTTTGTGATTGTTTATCGGTTTTCAAAGATGTTCATCCTCATAGCCTATAAGAAGAATGTCATAGTGGTAGATACTGCCAAGATCTTCTTCGAATGAGTTTGGGTTCACTTTGGGATACCACAGACCGTCATCTTCGACTGAGACAAAAGGTTCCTCAACACCTTTTGGTCGAGTCTCTGGTCTCTGTTGGAGACAAAGCTCACAAAATCCACTTCTTTCCACCCCCAAAATGATGGCCAGACCGAGGTCATCAATCAGATGATTGTGCACATCCTGCGTATGTACAACTCTAAACATCCTCGTACATGGGACAAGAGTCTCCCATATATCCAACATAGTTACAACAGGGCTCTCCATATTTCCACCGACCATATCCCATTTCAGGTGGGTCTGGGATTCCAACCCTTGGGACCCATTGATGTTGCACTTCCTCTTGAAACAACACATAAATACTCTTTCCGTTATCAGTCTATGATCGACAAAGCCACCAAATTCATTGAGAAGATTCAACACATCTGCCAACAGGTCCAAGCGATTTTGCAAAAATCCAAAGCAAAGTACATGCAACGCCATGATAAACACAAGGTACCACACCAGTTTCAGGTTGGTGATAAAGTCTGGTTACATTTGTAGAAGGAGCGTCTAACTAGGCCCCATCGGAAGCTTCACCCACTTCTTTATGGGAGTTACACTATCACCAAGGTTATGGGTAGCAATTCTTTTGAGCTCAACACTCCACCCTTCCTTGGTCTACATCCAATATTCAATGTGGACCTCCTTCGGCCATATTTTCCACCATTATTGGACACCTCTTAAATTGTCGAATAGCTGAAACCAATAGATCTCAATCCTGATTGCATGGTACAAGCATCCACCAATCATATAATGGACAAACAGGTCAATGGCACTCACCAGTAGTGGATCCATATTTATTGGGTTATCAAGGAAGGGAAACTCCTACACCAAGGAAAGTGGCTCACCCAGGGCCAAATCCAATAGAATTTGCCTCACCTAATGGGGGAACTCAACGCAATGGAGACCATTTATTCCTAAGGGGGGAGGATTGATCCAGGTGGATATTGGTGTCCACCCACCTATTCCAACTAGCTCCTCGTGTCCTTTTTTGATTCAGCATGCCTTTCTATACTTCTTTATAATTGTGAGTTAAACACTTTTGTGGATTTCTAAAGCCTCACACATTCTCCAGGTGGATACGGGTGGCCTCTAACCTAATCCAACTGGCTTATTTTGTATGTTTCATGTCAATGCATCTTTTTGTACTTCCAGGGATGTTTTTAGGCCCTAACATTGTTTTTTTGACTCGCCATAGTTAGACTGTAGATGGAGTCAGATTCTGACGGCAGAATGTGTAGATCTATGAAAGACCTTTCCAATGGGCTATCACGTGCCTAAAATGGAGGTTGTATGCAAACATTACAACCCTAGGAAGTTGAGGTACCAAATTACACCAACTTACCCTTAGGGACCACATGAATTTTGGCATTTCACCTTCTAGGTTTAGGTTTTTGGATTTCTAGGGTTTTGAAATTCACAAGTAATATGAAAAGGGCCTATGGAGCTTCATTGTAATCCATTCTGCTCAGACGGATGCACATAGTAGCCACATCTCTTCTCAAAGATAGCTACCACCATTCGAGGATGTTTCATTTATGTAGTTTTACAGTTTCAACCTATTTCATTATTTAATAGAAGATATTGTTCACTTGATATTTATGTTATTCTTCCTATCTATGTTTTTATTGTATTCATCATGTTAATCAGTTTGTTCTACTTCTAAATCTAGATCACTAAAGTACACAGTGGATGTCTCCACAGTTGATGGAGGCATATGGCCCAGTCATGGAATTTCATGCATATAGGCATCATATGTACATCAAATCCAAGAAAGATCCAAGGGAGAAGTGGATCCAAATGAAATACAAGATAACAAAAAAATACATCTAGCTGGTCATGCAATATTGGGAACTAGACTGGAAGGTACCACCAGAAGAGAATGAGACAATGCAAGGGGGGAACATCAAGGTGGCGCATCACACATATGTAGAAATGAACCCTCTAGGAAATGGTACAGAGCACATCAATCAAGGAAATTTTGTAGAGGATGCAATAGAAGCAAGACCAATGGAACAATATCCAAAACCCCTATCTCAGACAGGGAGGAAACAACAGGACCAAATTATAGGTTCATATGCACGGAAGAAGCAGAAGGCTCAGAATCCACAATTTTCCTACACACTAATAGATGATAACATGGATAGAATTGGATATCATCTAATGGATTCCAAGGAGGAAGTCCTCAAAGAGAAAATAAAGAAACAAGAAGTACTATAAATGAAGGAGCGGGACCAATACTTGAATCTACAACAGTTATTGGAGATAATATGAATGGCACCTACGCAAGGAGAAGGCACAACCCAAGAAGGAATAACAATGGAAGCACATACTATGGTATCAATGTAGTTGACAACAGAGCACAGAGTACTCAAGATCCTGGTAGAGACAATTGGGTTACCCAACCCTGAAGTACAAGAGAAGATGTAAGGACTAAGTCACATGGACCTAGTCATTTCCCAGATGCCAATGGAATTATTACAGGGCTTGCACACATGGATCACACAAGAACTATGTTTTCAGGTAGACACTATAGTCAGTGAATTGGATAAACTAGAAGTCGATAAGGAGGAACTGCAGAAGCAATACACCACTGTGCTACAAGAAACATGTGCAGTATAACAACGAGTGGAACTCACTGAAAAGGATAAGAGTGAAGTAGAGGAATATAGAAAGAAATCCAGGGAAGAACATAGTGAAGCGGAAGGACAGGCCGAGAAATCCTTAAACGAAAATGTTGCGGCTGAGGAAAAGGCCACCAAATCCTTGAAGGAGAAGGAGGAAGTCGAACAGATGATAGATAAAGTCCACGTAACAATCCAAAACTTCTATAAGGAGGTCCCAGAAGTATCGATGGTGGTAGAGGCCATGGTAGAGGAACATGTAGTAAATATTAGTGAGGTTATCAAAGGCCTTCGCACGAAGATTGTAATATCCCTTGGACGAACCCATTTGTAAATGTAATATAAATGTACTTAAGCTGGTGAGTTGTTTTGACCTCATTTGGTAATGCACGTCATGTGGCATAGTGTTACAAGGGAAAAACTCTCTATGGCCAAGGGTAAACCACAACAGAAAGGTATGACTACATAAATCAACTCAATTCCAACATGTTCTATATAAAATAATGTGCAATACGAGGAAGAATCCTCAATCCAATCGTTTGATGACGTTCCATCATTGAGCACTTTGACCCAAATCTTTACACCTGCAAGAAGTTCTCAACAAACAAGCGATGCAAGTATATAGTGACAATATATAAAATGAGTTAGCACATTAGATAACACAATCCATTAATAAAAATTACAAACATCCCATGGATAATAATCATATATTTGCAAGATATCGATAGGACAGGAAAGGAGTATTTGTATTAATAATTGATCAATAGAAGTATCAACATTATAGACTTCCGTGTCATCACGATTCAAAACCAAGAAACCAAGTTCCTTCCAACTAGGTCTCCACCACTTCAATCCTCCACCAAAGGCAAGCTCATAGCAAAGAGGTAATGAGGTCCTCTCGACAATAAGGAAAGAGCTTGGGGGATGAACACTGTGTTCAGACTTCAGGGACAAAGGGATGCAGAATCAATATGAAGTAATTTCTCCAGAGTAACTTTGCTATCAAAGTTGAATGCTTCCTCCTCTTTTTCCATAGCTAGAAATTGTGCTCTTATAGCCTCCAGAATGCAACTGAAGGGTCGAGTCGAAACGTTTCCAGCATATGGAAGGCCAAAGATCAGAGATCTTCTTTCGTGACATGGAAACCCGACCTCATTTTGTATTTTCTGGCACAAATCTTGATATACGCAAGCTATAGTGGAGTAGGAAGCGTATACACATCTTGAAAAGCAGTTAGGGAGCGTATATGTGGAAAAATATATATTTTTGGCTTTGGATTTATCAAAAAGGTGTTGATAAGTCTGCATAGGTAAATGGAAAAAGGTCCTCTCTGCAAGATAGAAATGGTGAGACAAATCTTGCTATAACATATTCCCTCTAATGTGTGAGATCAGAGGAGTATCTGGGATGGCTGAAATACATTATAAATAACCCATAAGTGGAGTGGTAGAGAACCAGTTGGACGAACTCAATTGCTCATTACATTATGTACTAACTTTCCATACATGGCTGCCAAGAATACAATGTAGATCCATGTGGAAAATATACGAACAAGTGTTCATGGCCATGAGTAGGAAAGTATTAATGTGGTTACATGCCAATAGTTGTCATAGTCATGAACAAGGCCCAGTGAAACCAGTCTCAAAATCAATTTGAAGATATCTGTATACCATGGAGTACAATCTAATCTCCCATGATCATTGAAGTCAAATAGGTATTGGTCCAATGAAATGAAAGAAACAGCTCAGGAAAGCTGCGTCTACAAAGTGATGTCTTCAAGTCTTCAATACAATCCACCAATGGTGCAAGTCTACATCATGCGAATAAATGAGTTGAGGTCAAACATGATGAGACATCGTTTGATTACCGGTCATTGAGGTATACCATTAACAAACGTGAGAAAACCTACCAATGATGAAATTAGGTATCAAGGCACCGAGTACATCTCTACAAATGTGAATAAAGGCGCTGGTGTCAAACATTTGAGAGATCCATTGATCAGGAGACATTGATGTATTCCCATTTGTCAATGGCGAGAGAGACTGCCACTAATGACTGCAAGCCTCAAGGTACTCATAAAAATGTAGGTCTTGTATCCAGAATACATGAGCTAAAGTCGATGGAAAGAGACCCACTGAAAGGAGAGCATTAAGGCATCCTTCATCAGTCAACACGAGGAACAAAGCAAAAGCTTCATGATTTGGTGGAGATTGGACGAAGAACATGTTCACTAACCAACGACCCTGTGCATCTTTTGCGTGTGCCAAATGCAAGCGGTACACGAAAAAGACCCTATGAATAGAAGCCAATGATGAAAACTACTGACAAAGGTGAGAAAACCACCAATAAGGCTAATGTCATCCAAGACACTGCACGAATCCCAAAGTGTGAATAGATGTCTTGCCGTCAAACACATGGGAAACCATCCAGTCAGTGACCCATGATGAAATGTCGATTGCTGGGTTCAAGGTGACCTACCAATGATGAAAGTAGGACTAGGGTGCATCATAAGACCAAAGTATCATGTGATTCTGAGACAAATCGAGGGTATGGATGACATGCAATGTCAAGATTTCTTAGGAGTGGCTAACAGAGGTTGATAGAATTCCTTTGAACAAGAGCATGAGACACACAGTGGACTCCGACAACATAGTGTTATAACCCTAAATTGCACTATCCCTGCTTACCTGGCATCAGGCCAACTCATGCCTCTTCTTAGCCAAAGCCATGCTGAGTAACTCCTCAAAAAACCCTTCAAAACAAGTAACCCATGCCCTAACTTCTCACTGGGCGCGGGCATCTGCCTGCTGTCCTTTTACTGCACGCAGGTATCCGCGGGCTAGCCTAAAACAGCCCGCGAGTACCTAACAATGCAAAAAATCAGGAAAGTTTCCGCCGAAACTCGGGGCTTTTTGTCAGTTAACTGAAACTCTCCGCCATGCATGGCCGAGAGTTCGACTAAAACCCTAGCTCTTCCTAACCTATAAAAGGAGGGGTAGGGGTACTAGTCAAAGGAGGAAAATCATAGCAAAGAAACTCTGCCAAATTGCCAAGCTATTTCCGTCCAAACTTGTCAACTTTGCCTGAAGCTTTAGGAGAAATACTTGCAGCAGCAGTTGGAGGACAGAAAGAAGAGGAAGAGCCCAGGATCAGGATCGTGGAACGGTGACCGGCCTCAGAAAGCTTTGTAAGTTGATTTATATTGTTGGTAATGAAAAAGATACTTTTCCCGTCCC
>JASDQU010264548.1:0-12191 GCA_032191745.1 Picea mariana
GGAAAAGGGGAGGGGGGTTGTTAGGTATTGTTATGCTGCCAAATTGGCACTGGACTGATTGCTTGTGAGGAATTGGGAATTTCTCAGCGGGTAATAGAGTGGTAGCTCAGCCTTGGAGGCGAGCTGGGAAGCTAGGTATACCATCTGGACTGTGTGTGGCCCCTTTGCGGCTCGGGGGGCTAAGGGGGAAGCAGAGTACCCCTAGCGTTTGGCTGGGAGGTACCGGTGTAATCTATACGGTCAGCGAGCGGGAGCGGCATGGAGCAGGAGAGAGCGCGCGGACTTCATTCGAGGCGGGTGTTAAGGAAAAGGTACGCTCGTTTATATTATTGAGTATAATGCATTAGAAATTATGTTGGATTGGCTTGTTTATCACCTCTGCGATTAAATTGATGCATCAGATGTAAAAGTACTACCTCTGCCATTATATTTAGGTAACGAATGTAAAATATGATTTCAGCGTTTGTAATTATGTGATTATGTAAATAATTCTCCTGTGTTGTAGATGTATAATGGTTGTAAATTATTACCTCCATATTTTCCATGATGTACTAAATGTAACAAGGTTACTTGCATTGTTCCCTATCCTGATGGACTGTAGGGTTTTCTTTACTTCTGAGAATTAATTGAGTAACTGGTGTAAAAACCTTAACACTGATATGTATTCGCTGTTATTTCTTGTTGATGAAATTTATCCACCAGTTATGGTATTTATATTCTTTAAAATTGATTCGCGTATTCTTGATCCCAAAGAGACAAGCTCCAGCGTTCAAATAATTCATTTCTCCGAGTGTGACTCAGGAAAATGTTTATCACTTTGTAGCACTTCAGAGATTTCGTCCTGGCAATGGCCGAGGTTTCTTTTTTTTCTTCTTCCTTAAGGGATTCAGGTAAGCGACCCAGCCATTCCCGACCTGCACAATTCTTAGGCATGGGCACGCGTCATGTAGCACACCACGGGTTACCGTGCGAAATCCTTACCCAACGCGACCAAGGCGTCGCTGTATAGCGTGCACCTCGGGCTTTACCCTACCTGCAATAAAATGAACTGGTGTTCTACCTCTATCCTGGTCGGCTGTGCCCTCCTTCTGTGACTGTAGTGACCCCTCCCCTCTGCTGTGAAACCTTTGACAGCATCCCAGCGCCTCACTTGCATGGGATTTTGGGCTTTCTGATCTAGCCGAGCGAGTTAGTAGCAGCTCGGTTCGCTGCCCATTCGGCTCCAAGACTTCGGGCATGTGTTCTACGCCCTTCCTTTCTGGTATGCTCTCTCTCCACAGACTATTGTTGTCGTTTCATTTTCCCTCTCTTTTCTTTAAAAGGGCAAAGGTGGAGGGACTGCTAAATCCTTTAATGCTTATCGATTATGGAAGAGTAATAAATGATGAAAAAGGTTAACTGCCTTTCTTTATGAAAATTAAATGTCATGGGTTGATAATATTAGTAAGAGTAATTACTGTAACTCTAAATTTAAATCCTTATTGTTATGGAATGTTAGGGTAGAAAGAAAAAGAATGCTTCTTGTGTGTTATTCAGTTAGAGAGTAAAGGAACGTTTATTTAAGTAGTGCCTCAACTGAAATTGAGGTTTTTCCTAATGGATGAGTCTTTAGTTGTCTAAAGAAGGATTAAATCATTAAGGAAAAATTTAAATTTGTTAGAACTTGGCACCATAGTTTATGTACTTATATAAAGAAGGAATTGTTATGTACTTTTATTTTATGTAAGGAAAAGGTTTATTCTTTATTTAATCATTAAGAAGGGTTTTATTCTTTTATTTATTTATTTGAAGAAAGGATGTGTTCTTTTATTTAATCATTTAAAAAGGGATTTATTTTTGATCTAATTAATTAAAGAAAGATGTATTCTTTTATTTACTCATTTAAATAAGGGATTTATTCTTTTATTGAAGATGGGATTTGTTTGGTTATTATGACTTGGCATTATGTCTTTAGTTTTAGTTATTTGATATTTATTGGATCTTTATTTGATCCTTAGTTTTAGTTCTGTCCATCGTGGTAAGGATATGGTGGTTTTAATGTGATGGACAACTTGCAAGGTTATTGTTTAAAAAATACCATGATGTTGTCATTTATAAAAATACATTGTAGTTGTATTTTTTTTGGATATCACATATTGATAAAGGTGCTTGTTATTTTCGCAGGATTAATGTGATATAATATTGTGTTTATTTTTTTATGATAACGTAATTGTAATGTTATTGTTAATGCTGAACTTATATGATGAAATGTTCTTAAATTAAGCGCAATAAAATTATTCTGAGGTAGTAAATAAAAAGGTATTGTTCGGGTTAGTTAATTTATAATTGCACTGTTGATTGCTATCTAATTGCAAAGCTATGGTAACCTTGGATTATGGCCTTGGTACCTTACTGCAAATTAATGTTATGGTGAGGTGTAAGGGACAATTCCATTGCACTATATTGTTGAATTATGCAAGGGTAATGTTAAGACCATTTAAACTAAAATGTAATTTAGTGTTAAATTTAGATGAATTTTAATGGCCTTGTGGTCTTATCATAATTCTATTGAATCTTTAGCTAATGATGATTTATAAATATGAGGTTTCTTGAACTAAGCACCATAGAGTATTAGGATTTAGTGATTGAGGTTTCGTGTTCATGTATATCCTGCTGAACTTGGTGGGTAGTTGTCTGAATCCTTCTGCCTTGTGCCTTCCATTGAGGTTGTGGTCATGCATTTATTTATTATTGTACTTGGTTGAGTCATTTGAGTATGGGGTTAATCGTGTCAGGCGGGATGTAGACACCTCCTTGTAGCCTAGTATATAAGACTATGTGTGTGATTATTCTTGTGTAAAGAATCATGTGCCGTATCAAGAGTCTCAGGCCCTTTAAAGGCAGGGTTTCCACTCTTGCGACACACCTGATTGAGATTACTAGTTTCTTCCTGAGAAGACGGCCAGGAGCCTATCTGACCTTCTCTCTCTCCAAAGCAGAGAAATAAGATTAAACGCCCTGCTTTCCTATGCAGAAATAGTAAAATCCACTACTATGGATTCTTCCTTTGTGTTCGTACCGTGCATAACCCAGTATGTCATTAATGCTTGCAAGTTATTTGTTGTGTGCCTCATGTATATGGTGTTTATTGCTTGCAGTCACCTATTGTGCGCCTTAAGCCTTCTGGTTGTGTTCATCGTGGTTGCGTCTTGTCGGTCGTCGGGTGGCGACGTAGAGTCAAGTGTGTATGTTCCTTTTACATGCACGCACACATCTCGACGGTGTAAAAATTTTTTTTTCACCTATTAAAGAGTTGTTGTCATAACGAGGAGGTCGTTACATCCACAGAGAAGGTCCAGGTGCATATTGTGTCATTATCTTCTGTTCTTATCCTTTAAGTTATTAGTTCATGCCTGATCAGTTGGCCAAGAGTCAAATCGAATGTCTTTCAATCCAGTGTTAAAGATTTAGATTCAAATGCCCTAATTTATTGTACATGGATAATAACAGAAGCATGATTTCTCTGCTTGACAATTTCCTCATTGTGAAGAATGAAATTACTCCTTTATTCTCTTCAATTATTGTGATTTTTTCTACGTTGATTTTCAGTGTTGTATTGATTCTCAGCATTGATTCTCTGCACCAAAACTGTTAATGTAATCCTTCCATTTCTTGAGATGCCTTTTTATTAATGCCTTGATGTAAACCCGTTTCTCCTCACTCCTTTCTATATAATGCATTGTTGAAACCGATTGCTCCTTGAACGAGCTCTTGCACAACTCATTTGTTGTATAACGTTTTGCTAAATAATTTTTTTGTTGTATCATGTTTTTGCGGTATAACGTTTCGCTGAATAATGATTGTTGTAAAACTTTTTTAAACGAGTTGTTGAATAAAAATTTGTTGAATAACGCTTGGTTCCTCAATTTTTTCTTAACACTTGGCTCCTCAATATTTTATGTGTAACGTTTTTTAAAAAGGATTAGTTGAATAACATTCCTTTCTTAAACGATTTGTTGTATACATATTTTTACTACCATTGAATTTCATTTATTACTCCATAACAAATTTAGTGCTATTAAGTTTGCAATTATTACTACACCGGAAATTTTGCTGCCATTAAAATTCATTTTATTACTACACAGATCTATGTTGCTTTGAATATCAGTGTTATTAGTTCCAACTCTTTATGATTTAACAGTTAATTGATGTAATTCAAATTATCGTTTTTGTCACGCACAATATATTAATGGTTTCATTTACAATAGAACAGTTCACTTGGATTAACATGAGGCCTTTATTGATTATAATTCTTGTTGCCACGATATCCTCTGTGATTCTTGCGTAGAGTTTAATTTGTTGTCATAGTATTAGCAATAATGTTGATGAGCCCAATTGACTATATCTACTTTCGTGCCCACTGCGTCCTTGGATTTTTTATAGTTACATAAAATGTCAGGGTTGTAGCCAGAAGGAAGACGTGTCTTCTTCCCTGTACTCTTAATTTGCTGGGAATTCTATCCCATAAAAGTAGTTTTGGACGTTGTCTCTAATACCTTAAATTTATCATGCCTTAAATTTACTTAAATGCATTATGTATGAATGGACATCAAGTCTTGATATCTGAACAATAAAAGAATACTCTCATGTTTCCTCAAGTTTTATTTTAGAAAGAACTAAATATTCTTGGATGCAAATAATAAATTTTTAAGGTGTGAAGGTCCTTTTATTCTTTTCATATATCATTAAGATTTCTTAGAAAAGAAATAAAATATTGCTAGTGCGCCTCTTGAAAAGATAAATAGGTGCAATGTCACTAGTGGAAGGCAGGTTACGCCAAATGGTTGGAAAGCATGCCATTATGGTGAATGCATATGATATTATAACAATTTAATGCATTTCATAATGTATGGAATTTTGGTTACCAAAAATGGATTATAACATGTTAGTGCACTTGATTTTGGAGATCCATTCCATAAGCATCATATGCCTTTCAACTATTGAAATTAATGAGTAGAAATATACTATTAATCCATCCACATTTATGGTTGTCATTCTTTCATTCTACCTTTAGGAAATGATTTTTATCATCCCATAGGAAATACAAAATCTTTTAATTGCTACATAACAGTTTAATTATGGAATAATCGTATGACAATTATCCGTTCTAATAGATTAATTACAATGGTAATAGATTGATTGTTGCATTGGTGATAGATTATTTGATTAATTGTGTTAAGCCCTAATATTGGCTCATTACCCCTTAATTGGGGCATATTACATTGGTAATGTTATTTTATTTATGTCAGCTTTATTCCATTAGTTGTAATTATACCTCCTAGTCTCCTATATATACCAAGAAGACATTTTCATTTGGAATCATCTTGTACTTGAACAATTAAGTGGGGTAAAAGGAGGTTGCCCCCTCGAAGAGGCTTATTATCTGAAATTATCTCTTTTTCAAGGCGTTGAGTACTTTTTCTGAGGTTTTTCAATGCTATATTGTTATTTGGTTTTTAACAAATTGCAAGGGTAATAGTTCACTCATTTGCACTTAGTCATAATGATTTAACAACCAATGGTTTATGGTTTATTTGTGTAATAGTTTAATGGCTTGCGCAATATTAATGGTTGAGGGCTTAATATTTTATTAGTTTTATTAGCTAAATTGACAAATAGTTTAATAGATAATTAGTTAGTATGTGCCTTGTGTCTTAAGTTAAATTGTAAATGGTGGTTGGTCATAGTTGTTACACCACATCTGGCTGCCTTGTAGGAAAGCAGAAATCCTTCGGTTAGTTGTGCAATTTAAATTTGAATGATGTCACCTTGCATCTTGTTGACTTGTCGATTGGGTGCTTGGGTATTGTCTTCATGTATTTTGACAGTTAATTCAGTCTCCTAACATGTTGGATTTTCTTGGGTTATTGGTCTAGATACATTATGTTGCGCCTTGGTCACTGTCATGCCTACCGCTTGTGACAGTGTTATTCCTGATGAGGAGATCATTGCATGCCTCGATTGATAAAAGTGAATGGTAACCTAGCCAGAGTCATGTGCTTCCCCATGTGGGCATAAGGTTCATTGTAATTGATGTTGGTACTTGTGTTGTAACGCTTGTTTGTGCTTGTTCCTTGCTCACCATGAAGGTTAAAGTTACCTATGTCTTTTGATGTTGGTTGCATCTAGTTGATCTTGATGTTGTCCCATAGCTTATTCGTTTTGTATTATTGATTTTTGTGTGTTGCACCCAGTCGCATGATGTGCTAGTATGCTAGGTCGTTATGTTGCCTGTAGCCTAATTGACTTGCATGGTGTTCATCGTCAAGTTGTGTTGGTTAATTGTTGTCATTGTTTCCTTCCCTCTTTAAAAAATAAAAGTTTTGTTTTTTCTATGCGTCGCATGTAGTCGTAATGACTGGGGATGTTACATATGGTATCAGAGGCGTTTCAACCCTTGACCTTGGATCACTACGACTCTCGTTGTTTAGATGCTTGATTAAAGGGCTTCTAATTATATTTATTTGTATTTGTGCAGGTAATCATGATTAGAGGACGCCACAGAGTTAGATGATGGGGTGCTAGGGGAGGAGGAATTATGCCCCTGGTAGCATTCACGCATGAGGGGTATAACCCCCAGGGAGACAAACAAGTTGTCAGGTAGGAACATGTAGTTGTGGGTGATGTGGCTGGGCTGATAAGGTCCTTTCAGTGGATTTCTGAAGTAATGATCAACCATTTGGATAGAGATGAGGCTAGGGCGCCGACACCCTCTGAGGATTCACTGCACGCTCCGATCGGTATAGGTAGCATTCATCGCGAACTTGAGAAGGTCAAATTTACCGAGTTCTTTGTTTCCCCGGACGACGCATCCACCGTGGCATGGTTGGAGAATATGGTGATGTGATTTTCACTTCGTGAGTATACCTCCAATATGAAGGTCCGCATGACAGTCTTTCAACTGAATGAGAGTGCTCTTTTGTGGTGCATGACACTCCTGCCACAATTGAACATGGCCTTCAAAGACATGTCATGGGAACTATTCAAGGAACGGTTCCGGGAGAGGTATTTGTCTGAGGAATTCATTGAGAATCAGCTCAACGAGTTCAATGCCTTGCGACAAGGCGGTCGTACAGTGCCCAAGTATGAGGTTCAATTTATGGAGTTGCTTCGTTATGCTCCACACTTGAATACCAATAAACTTAAGGTCAAAAAGTTTGTGTTTGGCCTTAATGTCAACATTCATGCAAAGGTTAGGATTATGATGCCTCAAACCTTGCATGATGTTATCGAGAAGGCCCTCATAGCAAAGGAGGAGCTTATCAGTGGAGCTCAGAGTAGGACTCCAACAAGACCTATGGGGCAAGTGTCATCTAGTGCGTAGCAGCATTAGACACCAGCTATACATTGACCAGGATATCATGGATTCTGGAGAGGATCCACTTTCACTACACCTTGGTGAAGAACGCCTCAACATCAGACTCCTCAGAGAGCTCCACCGCAGCGTCGACCACAGCAACAACAGTTTAGGCTTGTTCAAAACAATAGACCAGGGTTCCAGGCTGGTGGGCTGTCAGCTTCTACTTCGGTTACCAAGAGTAATGGATCGAAGAAAGGGTGTTGGATATGTGGGGAGCCACATTACCAGCGTGAATGCCCAGTCGAGAGGACCAGAGCATCTGGATCATCCGGACCCACTACCATGGGAGATTTGGGCAAGACCCATTGGATTCATGCAACCGTGAATAACTGCCAGGTAGAGCACCATTCGACTATGCTCAAGATGTTAGGCATCGTCATTGACTAAACCCTTAGTATTTTGATAGATCCAGGTGCTACAGAGAGTTTCATTTCAGGGTCAGCGGTAAAAATAATTAAGGTAAAGGAAATCGAACAGGACGAGTTTAGCTTTGTAGAAATGGCTTCAGAAGCCAAACAAAAGGTTGGTGGGAAGGTTACGAGCTATAGCCTCAACATGGAAGAGTTTGTCACTAGTCCCAACCTGTACGTCACCACCTTAGGGTCTTATGACATCATGATCGATATGGACTTGTTGGAATCGCATGATGCAATACTCAAATGTAAGACAAAACGATTGAGCTTAGTCGATGATGAGGGATAGAGACACACCATTGTAGGTCGGAACCATGGAGTCTCCCTAAGGTTCATCTCTTCCTTGCAACTACGAAAGACAATGCACAAGGGATGTAAGCTTTATGCGATCCTTGCATTGAACAAGAAGGGAGTAGCGGAAGGTCTAGAACACCTTCCGGTGGTGAGTTTGTAGACGTATTCCCTGAGGAGTTACCTGGGAAGTCATCGGAGAGGGAGTTGGAATTTACCATAGACCTAAAACTGGGGACTGAACCAATAGCAAGAACACCTTATCGGATTTCGACCCCAAATTTACAGGAGTTGAAAATTCAAATGAAGGAGTTTTTGAACCTGGGAATTATACGTCCAAGTGTGTCATCGTGGGGTGCACCTATTATTTTCATACAAAATAAGGATGGGTGGTAGAGACTCTACATTGACTATCATCAATTGAACAAGGCAACAATCAATAATTAGTATTTGTTGCCAAGGATTGATGATCTATTTGATCAGATGAAGGGTACGACAATGTTTTCAAAGATTGACTTGAGATCAGGGTATCACTAGTTATGGATCAAACATGACAACATCCCTAAGACCACCTTTAAGACAAGGTTTGGACATTACGAGTTTATTGTTTTACCATTTGGACTGATGAATGCCCAAGGGGTATTTATGAATTTGATGAATGGGGTGTTCCGCGAATACTTGGACAAGTTTTTCCAAGTATTCATTGATGATATTTTGATATATTCTCGGAAAATGGAGGAGCATGAAGATCACTTGCGCTTAGTGCTACAATGTCTTCAAGAGAACAAATTGTTTGGGAAACTATCTAAATGCTCGTTTTATCAATCGAAGATTCATTACTTAGGGCATGTCATCTCCGGCGAAGGTATCGTTGTGGATCCAACAAAGGTCAAGGCTATTATGGAATGGTCTGCGCTGATGAATGTTATGGAAGTGTGTAGCATCATGGGTTTAGAACGATACTATAGACGGTTCGTTGAGGGTTTTCGAAGATAGAAAATCCGATTACAGAATTGCAGAAGATGAACAACAAGTTTGTTTGGACCGAGAAATGCGCATAGGCATTTCGGAGGCTCAAAGAGTTGTTGACGACAACACCAATACTGAAGGTCCCTGACATGGATGCGGACTTATTGGTATTCACTCATGCATCCAAGGAAGGCTTAGGTGGATTCTTGATGCATGATGGTCGAGTGATCGCTTACATGTCGAGAAAGTTGAGAAGGCATGAGGAAAAGTATGTGCCGCATGATTTGGAGTTGTTATCCATTGTTTGTGCCTTGAGATTTTCGAGACACTACCTTATTGGCTGAAAATTTGAACTAAAAATGGACCACTGTGGACTACAACACATCTTTACACAAAGCGACTTGAACGCGCAACAACGACGTTGGTCGGAATTTCTTAGAGAGTATGATTTAGAGATTACTTACATAAAGGGAACAACAAACATAATGGTTGATGCATTGAGTCAGAGACCTCGCATATTTTCGGTGATGCCTCTTCAAACGAATCTACATGAAAATATCCTAACATTATAGTATGATGATGACTAGTACAAAGAGGTAAGGGATTTTATCAGACAAAACACAATGATGGTACCAAATTTTGAGGGATTTACCATGGACAATGACGGTTTATTTAGATTTAAAGGTTAAATTTACATACCACACAATGACGAGTTGAGGAGTTTGATCCTAAATGAGGCTCATAAAGAAGTGTACATGGCTCATCCTAGAGTCATGAATATGAGGGAAGACCTTAAACCCTTATTCTTCTGGAAAGGAATGAGGGCAGACATAGTCAACTACGTGGAAAAATGTCTAGAATGCCAGTAGGTGAAGGCTGAACATAGACATCTAGCAGGATTGCTATAGCCACACGCTATTATGGAATAGAAATGGGAGGTCATTTCGATGGATTTCATTGTTGGATTTCCACTGACGAAAAGGAGACATGACTCGATTGTTTTGGTAGTCGACACTCTGATGAAAAGTATTCATTTTATTCCTGTGCGTACGACATATCAGGCACTTAACATAGCTAGAGTTTTCATCAGAGAGGTTGTGAGTTTGCATGGCTTGCCTAAGAGGATTATATCTGATAGAGGATCAGTGTTTACATGACGGTTTTGGACTAGTTTCCAGGAGGCCTTGAGAACCCAACTTAACTTTAGTACTGCATATCACCCGAAGACAGACGGGAAGACCGAACAAACAAACCAGATCTTGGAGGACATGTTGTGTATGTATGTTATGGACCAAAAAGAGCATTGGGAACAATTCTTTACACTAGTAGAATGTGAATATAACAACAGTTATCAAAGAACCATTAAGATGGTGCCTTTTGAGTTTCTTTATGGGAGACCGTGTCAGACACTTTTGGGTTGGGATCGGCTTGAGGATAGGGTGCTGGTGGGACCAGACGTGATCCAAGAAATGGAATATTAAATGAAAACAATAAGACAAAGTATCAAGGAAGCGCATGATCGACAAAAGAGTTATGTTGATGCGCATCGTGTCAATCATAGCTATGAAGTTGGCGATCGAGTCTTCTTGCGGGTGAAACCGCATAAGAGTTTGATCAAGTTTGGTAAGGGTGCTAAAATCTCTTCTAGGTTCATGGGACCTCTGGAGATTGTGGAAAATAAGGGGCCCATAGCCTATTGACTAGCCTGGTCTGATTCTTTGAGGTGTATGCTCAATGTTTTTCACATATATTTTTCGGGACATTATGTTAGTGATCCTACACATGTTATTGACATGAGTACCTTGCAGGTATATGATGAGGATGTGCTCACGGTGGAGCCAATTGACATCCTGGACCATCGCATTCGACAACTACAACATCGAATAGTAGATTAGATCAAGGTCCAAGGGGACAACTATAGTCCACACTCAGCAACCTGGGAGGACGCATACGATATGCTTCAGGAGTTTCCATTTTTGTTTGATAGATAGACTTATGGTATTGTGATACACTTTATTTCAGCACTTATATACTATAAAAATTTTGGACGAAGTTTAAAACAAGAGGGGGTGTATGTAACAACCCGCTCTTGCGTGCACTAAGAAAACTTATTCTTTGAGGAAACTTGCGTGCAAGTGACCCGGGTTATTATACTATTGGTTGTTTTGATTGTGATTTTGAAATATTGTGGATTTAATGATATGTTATTTTGTTGTATTTACATAGACAAGTGCTATTGACTGGGTTCTCCTGAGTGTGCAGGACTTTGGACATTGAGGATGCAGAGGCATCGATGAAACCCCTTGGACTCTGGATCGAATCAAGGAGTGGACTATTAGGGTTTGAATGTGGTTAATATGACATATATACAAATTATTATATGTTATGTTGATTGATTATTATTGTTGACATGATTCATTGATGGATGGAGGTTGATGATAGATTTCCAACCAGAATCACATATGGAGTAGAGGGGTCACGCACGACAACTAGAGACATTGAGGGAGAGATGTGGCGGCAACCCTGCCATAGCGTACTAGCACTCACGTCGTGGCTTGAACTATATGTTAACGACTACCTAGTTAGAGACGACCCACGATGTGTTGATTGTAGATTGTGATAGTCTCTCACGATGATTCTAAGGGGTGCATAATAAGGCACATGCCTTATTCCTTAGAGGCCCTTAGTCTCCCACACGATCACCTGGCAGAGTATTGACTCCAGGAGTTTGACATCTACCAAATTCAGTCAAGAGGCGAGTGGCACCCTTGGAGCACATAGTGCATATTGAAGGGCATGTCATGCAAAGAAAACAAAAAGAGGTGAGTGGCACCCTTGGAGCGCATAGTGCATATTGAAGGGAAAATCGCACAAAGAAAATGGAAATAGGCGAGTGGCACCCTTAGAGCACGTAGTGTGTCCTAAAGGGCACATCACGATTTTGACGTCTAGTAAATAAATAAACCTATTACCTAGAAAACTATGCCTCCTTGGGACCTGGTCGGCCTTAAAATGAATGATGTGATAAGTAAAGTTAAATAACTAATTTTTCCCTTAAGAACTGTCGCCAAGCCTAGTGAATTGAAAACCTAGGTCTCAGTAGAACCTTAGAACAAAAA
>JASDQU010264549.1:3082-15413 GCA_032191745.1 Picea mariana
GTAGGTTGTGGTTATCCAGAAATGATGTCCCACACACAAGTTGTCATGAAAATCAAACATAATCTTTTGGGCCTCCTGTGGGTCTAAACATCTCAGAAGAACACCCAGAGGGTCTTTCCAATACAAGACCTGGTCAATAAGGAAATATCTAATTGCTTTGAGCTTTAAATCTCTTGCCTTGTTGTTTCCCATACCATCAGGGGGATTTAACTCTTGCAAGAAATATATAATGTATTTGTATGAGGCGCATTCTACCAATGGAGGGTTGTCCTGAGAACCTTTATCAAACAAATCAACTTGTTGATTTTCTTAGCAAGTGTTGATGAAGTTAACCCCCAAAGCTTTACAATTATATTCATCCAATAACTTGGCTAAACCTTGGCATTTAACTAGTTTTGGTAGGCTTTATTTCCAAATCAAATTCAATGATTTTGGCAATCCAATTGCTCGTTCTTCCATCTAAGTCAGGCTTAATGAGAATATCCTTCACAGAAGCTGAAGGAACATATGCAATGATTTTTGAATGCAGAACATAGACCCTAAAAGCTTTGAGGAATTTCACCAAAGCACAAGCCTGCTTCTCCATGATGTCATATCTGACCTATGCATCTCTTAGTGCTTTGCTGAAAAAAGAAATAGGTTGCTCCAACCCTGCATCATTCTTTTGTAGTAAAACAGCTGCCACTATATCAAATAAAGCAAAGTAAAAAATCAGAAAATCCTTGGAATAATTCGAATTGATAAGCACAGGCACCTCAGTCAGTTCCTTCTTGATTTGATCGAAATAATTCCTGGACTCAGCAGTCCATTTTACTTCATTCCCCCTCCTGAGCATGGTTGTAATATGCTTCACCAATTCAGAAAAATTTGAAACAAACCTTCTCAGAAAATTAATTTTTCCCAAGAAAGACTGAACCTCCTTCCTAAACCTAGGAAGTGACAAGGTTTGAATAGCTTCTACCTTGCTCGAATCAATTCTAACCCCCTCGGTTGATACAATGTGTCCCAACAATTTTCCCTCTTTCATGGCAAATAAAGACTTCTTGGGATTTAGGGAGAGACCAAACCTTCTACATTTCAAAAAGACTTTCCTCAGATGAAAGCAATGTTCTTTATTATATCTGGAAAAGACTATTATGTCATCCAAATAGATGACCACAAATTTATCCCTTTCCCCAATGAAGGCGATGTCCATAGCTCACTGAAAGGTTGCTCCTGCATTCATCAATTCAAAGGGCATTTTGGCATACATGAATGTGCCCCAAGGAGTGGTGAAAGTTGTCTTTTCTTTGTCTTCAAGCAGGACAGAGATCTGATTGTAGCCAGAAAATCCATCAATCATGGAAATCATGGATGCACCTGTCACCCTCTGCAAAATGTGTTCCATCTTTGGCAAAGGGTGATTGTCATTCTTGGAGCTTCTGTTCAAGTTCCTAAAATTGACACACGGTCTGATTTCCCCATTCTTCTTCCTTACTGGGACCAAGTTAGCCACCCATTTAGAATATCTCAAAGGGACAATGATTTGGGCGTCTAGCAACTTCTTTACTTCCCTTTCCATAATAGGCAAAAACATAGGATTTATTTTTCTTAATTTCTGCCTAAATGATTTGGCCTCCTTCTTCAATGGGATCTTATTCTCAATAAAGCTGGTGTCATATGTTCTAAGGTCTTCATAGGTCAAGGAAAACACATCATCAAATTCTCTGAATAACTGAGCATACTTGGCCCTTTGCTCCCTTGACAAGCTACTCAACAACTTGACAAACTTTGGTTCCTTCTCTATACCAATATTGCATTCAGCCACGTTGCCTTCATCATGGAAGACTTTACCCTTTACTTCCACATCGTTCTTCTCAAGTAGTCTTTCCAAAGGAACTAGTCCCTTTGGGATGTGATTGTTGGGCAACTGAACGATATGATGATTAGCAATTTTCTTCAGAAAAGAATCATCGTGAGGATTTATTTCAACGTCGGGATCTTGATCAATGTGTAATGCAGAAAACTCATCAATGGTCTCTAGGAAAATTTTGATCTCAAGATCATCTTCAAACACTTTCCAATGTTTGACGGTGTCAGGTATAGAGGGTCTATATTTCACTTCTACATCATAACTGAGCTTAGGTGGCCAAGGGATTCTGAAATTGCTTGTTGAAACATCCATAGAATCGACCATGGAATTCTCATCTCTTGGAACAAATGAAATGTTAAAAGCCAAGAAAAAACTGTCAAATAGATCCCATACTTCATTTATGTAACTCCTCAACCTCAGGTGTTTGACCTGATAAATATTTCTAATCTAATGGACAATTAACTCAACATCCCCAAACACCACTATCTCTTTGATTCCCATATCTTTTGCAGCCCTCAAACCCAAGACAAGAGCTTCATATTCTGCCACATTATTGGTAGCTTCAAATTATAACTTGTATGACAGAGATATAATTTCTTGAATAGGAGAAACAAATACCACACCGGCACCAAGACCTTCTCTAGAAGAGGCTCCATCAAAGAAAATTTTCTAGACAAAGTTAATCGGAGGGGAATCTTTAGAGAGAGTAATGGGTTGCTTTATGATTTCAAGAGGAGGCTCAGGGGTATCAGTGATTTGTAATAAGTTGGATCCCAAATCAGTATCAAGTGAAAAAATAGGATAGTTGGTGGGGTCAACTTTGTCACTAATAATATAAGCCAACTGAGCTTCTTTGTATAGTCTTCTATGTTCCCCCCCCAAACACAGGAATAGTAGCATATGTGAGGTCCATTTGCAAGGTTCCCCCAAGTCTTTTTATCCAATATCTTAACAATAGCTTTCCGAAATTGGGGGGGAACATCAGCTACCACAATATCCATGACCATACTTTTCATGGGAAATTGGAACAAGGTCACAACTAGATCTTTGATGACCCCAAGACATTGCACCTTCCTAGAATCAAAGGAATACAATTCATGGTATTCTTTTGTGATTTCCAGTCCTAGTTCATCCATGATAGTTTTGGGCATGAGGTTATGGGAGGCCCCTGAATCCATCAGAAAATTATGTAGTACCTTGTCGTGTATGTTCAGTGATATGTAGAAGGGAGGGGATGAATCGTCTCTATCTTCTACCATGGGAACTAAGATGATTGTTGGCTTTTCATCTTGCAAATTGATTGAGTCTATGGGATTACTCAAGGGTTCATGAAACAACAACTTAGATAGGGATCTCTTAAAGTCTTCATGCTTGACTAGCTTTGAAAGGGGAACAAGAATCCTAATATTCTAAATTTCATGCTCAAAGTTAAAATAGGAGGGGGGCTTCAAAATTTACCTCTGGGGTAGAATCTTTGTCTATTGGTGGGGGTTTCTGTTTTTTCCTCTCCTTTCTACTACTTGCTACATCTTTGACGGGATTTTATGCTCTGGTAGACCGATCGAGAACATCAGGCCTTTCTCCTTTCTTCTTGGACCAAAGGTTGTATCTATTTGGGTTGTTGTTAGCCTTATCCCCCTTGCTCAACTCGTTTAATTGGATATCCATAAGAGACTCCTTGTACGCTTCTTGAGTTAAGTAACAAGAAGGAGATGTGTCTTCAAGACAGTGGATTTCTGGGTCAAGGTCTTCTTCCTCCCCACCGTCATCTGCAACAAGGATTTTTTGAAGAGGGGTCTGGATTTTATGATCATCTCTATCTCTGTTCCAAGGTTCTCTTTGCATAATATGACGAGCATTGTTATTCATCCTCTTAAAGTTGCCTCTGTTATCAACATTTTGAGGATTTCTGTATATCTGCTTTCCCCGTAATTCCAACCTTTCCATTCTAGCTGAAAGTGATTTTAGTAACTTGGTTACTTCATCCAGTTTAGGGGGAAGGTAGGGGAACTGGAAGTTGAGGCTTCAGCTCTTCCCCTTCCTCTGTCTCTATCAACCTTATTCCTGAGTTGATCAACTGTCAATATGTTAGACTCTACTTCCAGGGCTGCATCTTGCATATGAGCTAAGGAGGTAGATCTTCTCTCTCTTAACAGGAGGCAGAAATCAGGGTCAAAAGCACTGGCATAGGTAATTTTGGCAGAGGCCTCTGTATGATTTATCTCAGTAGGGATCTTATTGTACATTTTGTTGAATCTTTTGGAGAAGTTAGAGACAGACTCTCCCTCTTTTTTCTTTAGGGACCCAAACTCTATGATATAATACATGAAGTCCTTTTTATCTCCCCATTGTCTCAAGAAGACATCATCTAAAGTTTCAACCCCAGCGATGGATCCAGAGGCCAGGGCCCTGAACCACTTTCTGGATTCTTCGTGAAGACTGTGGAAGAAAATTTTCATCCACACATGTTCATCTACTATGACATATTTATCATCATAACTATAGAAAGTTGCAAGGTCCTCTTCTGCAGTTATATCTCCCTCCCCTGTAAACTTAGGCAGCTACTTAAGATAGCCACCAGTTGGTAGGGCATTAAGAGGCTGAGGCAGAACGAGATGGGCATATCTAGCAGCTACTATAGCATTCATTCTATTTATGGGGGGGATTAGCACCTACCATTAGAGTGTGAACAGGAGGAGAACTAGGAGGGGATGGAGTTCAGACAGGGAATATTGGAGGAGTGCTTCTGAGAATAAAAGGAAACAATTGAGGATCTGGAGAAAATTCCTCGGGGCTCGAGGGAATAGAGGTTTCCGTCTCTGTAAAAGAAAAAAATTTAACATGAGGAGGAGTAGTGAAACTGGGAGATGAAAAATCAGCAAGAAAACTCCCAAAACTTAAACTTCTAAAAGCTTCAACAGATGGTGTAATAGGAAATTGAGAAACAGCTATTGGAGTTGCTATAGAAGAATAATGAAAATTACCAGAATCGCCTGGTTCAGTAGTAGAAGTACCCTCCTGAAAGGTCTTTCTTCTTCTGATAATTTTCTTTGGGTCTACTTCATATGTTGTTAGGGGAAGCTATGGGGTATACCTTGTGTATCTGCATCTAGAATTCACATCTGAAATAGTGGAGTCGCCTTAATGGAGACACCAGGTGCACAGTTGTAATCTGATGTACTAAGTTTTGATGCACCTTCAAAACCAGTAAGATTTTCCATTCAATCCCAGGGAAAATACTCAATTTGTCCCCAACAACAATGCCATAAATGTTAGCACTATATGTCACCTTTGGATTGCGACAGAGGTAAGCCTAGTACCCATCAGTTTTATGTCACAGTGAATAAATTTAAGGGGGTCTAATGGACGTGGAATTGGGATAATATCGCTTTAACTCAGAAAACTGGGTTGAAATGTGAGAATAGATGAGGTCTTGATCTAACTTCAGTCAGTAAGTTGTATAAAGGGTGAGTAGGATGAAGGACTTGAGGAGAAAATGTAGAGGTCTTCTATGGACATCCGCTCTTCCAGCAGCCTAAGGAGGAAAAGCTTCAAATACAATATCCTCTTGAATCCAAAACCTCAAGAAACTAAAAACACCACAACCCTATTGTAATCAAACATACATTACAATACAGTCACAACAACTCAACTGGATCATCCATTCTTGAGTATTCAGTATCAGAAGCAAAAGAGATGAAAAGAGAATTGATTGTCATTAAACAAGAAGTCTCAAATGGAAATACATAACCAGAGAACCAGAGGCTTCATTAAAATTTTACAAATCGGGAGCGTAGCTCAACCATCCACCCTAACAAAATATCAAAACTGAGTGTTTATACTCGGAACAACTTGCCACCACCGGGAGTGTGACTTGGCCACTATAATCAAATCTTTGCATCTGTATCTTCTTTTGTCAGTGTGTACATGCATTCTTTTGTCAGACACAAGTTCAAATCAGTATGGGCTTTGCAGGAAAATCTACTAACAGGGGAAATTTGGGATGACAGTCTACTTCCATGACCAGTTCTTCCATGCTTTCTATTTATGTGGTGAAACTAGGTTTCAACCACCTTCCCCATTTCCATTAACTACTTTCATCGGGATCAAGATGAGGCTTGACACTGATGAATTCTCCAGGCAATGTTCACGATTTATTCAAATCAATCTCGATGCCTCGAGACCGCACAGATCCACTGCTGAGAAAAATACAAGCACTTTCAGCTTTGGTCACAACTCCTTTCCATCACTTCACACGACCTCGAGCCACGACCTCATGCTTATCCCACATGAAATTTCAATATTTCTCATTTCTGGAGTTTTCACTCCCCTTGATTTCCAATGTTCTGATGCTCGAAATTGCGAAACGGCCCATCTGGATCAACGGTCAGATTAGCTTTGAATCTAGCGGCCATGATCACCTCCTTGAACAACCTTATCCACCCATTTCTTAATGGGCGCTTATCTCTCTTTATGGCCCTGCTTCTCATATGACCCTGGGTTGTGATCGTGGGCCAAATTCTTAGATGTTTCGGGATTTCACATTTCGCGAGTTTGAACTGTCTTCCATACTAAAAAATCCAAGTCGTGGAATCATGATCACTCAGATCGGGTGACACGTGTCCCTTTGCATCGAAAGGCCTAGATGAATATTTTCATTTCGGGACCTTGGGCTTTTGGCATTTCGGGAACTCGGGAAATCTATGCATTTTTCACTTCAACTTTCCCGAAATGACTTCCTCCACGGTTCGGATCTGGAAAAGGAGGAGAGACAGGTAAAAAATATAGACTAAGGTAGAAACCAAAAGCTCATAAGACTCTGGCAAGTTTATGTGGTAACAAAGACTGCTTTGCATGACAGGTTTTCTATGACGGATATGGGACTGTTACATTACTTTCTTTCTATTGAAAAAAACCAAAATGATTCAAGAATCAAGATGTCTCAATCCAAGTATGTTATAGATCTAGTTGATAGGTTTCAGATGACAGATTACAAGCCAGGTCCAACACCCTTTCAGTCAGAGGTTAGACTAGAGGATGTCGATGCATCAGCTTTAGTTGATTGTACTAGATATCAACAGTTGGTGGGGAGTCTTCTTTACCTTACACACTCTCAATCGGACATCTCTTATGTGGTTGGATCAGTTTCCAGGTACATGCAGAATCCTCATGATATTCACTAGAAGGAAGCAAAGAGGATTCTAAGATATGTCATGGGGACTACTATCTTTGGTATACACTATGCAACATGATCTTCCTTAGATCTTGTGGGTTACAAAGACTCAGATTGGGCAGGTGATAGCATTGATCACAAGTCCACTTCAGGATATTTCCTCTACCTTTGATCAGGAACTACCTATTGGTCAAGTAAGAAGCAATCAACAATTTATTTATCATCAACAGAGGCAGAGTACAGGGGTGCAGTGAATGTTATTACTAAGGCTATTTGATACGGATTATTTTTGGCACAAAATGAGAGCAGGGATATAATAAATAAATGTACAGAGATATCTCGGGTATCAAATAATATAACAAAAATATATCAAATATGCAACCATAAACACAGAGATACAGTAATACCCAATTTCTATTAATGAGAGAAATGTAAAAAATTGTAGAAATACAAAGTGAAAGACTCGCTAGAATGATGGCATCTTATCTCTGAGAAGAGATGTGACGGATACTCACATTCGCGTGAAGATGATTACAATGAGGCTCTAAATACATTTTTAACATAAATAAAATCCAAAACCCTAACCCCAGAAGATGAAAAGCCAATAGTTTTTTGGACCCCGTTTTGGGTAGTTTGGTGTATCAAATTCCCGAGGGCGTAACTTTCGCATATGATCTTCGTTTGGGGCGCACGAAAGCTCGTTGGAAAGGTATTTACAAGAAGATTCATTTTGGAGGATCAATTAAAACCTTTGGCAATCATGGAGGTGATTGATCCCGAAAAAATTTCATTTAGGCCCTCAAAATGGCCCCTGAAGTTTAGGAACCGAAAAACTGCTAAAAATAGTAAATTGCCAGAAGATTGTTTTGAGCCACTTGGAATAGGTGGGTGGCCACCGATATCCACTTAGATCAATACTACCTCCTTAGAAAGAAATGGTATCCATTGCGTTGAGTGCCCGGGGGAGAGGGAAAAGCGTTTATTGAATCTACATCTTGATGAGTTGTTTTCCTTGCTGGAGAAGTTGCGTTGCTTAGCTTGTTGAAGGTTGTCATAAACCTATGGCTGGAAGGGTTGGACCTTTGTAAATATTCTAGCTACATGAGATAACTATGTGCAGAAGGAATCCTTGCACTTTTCTTCAATCTTTTCGACTTGTTTCTGCTGGATAGAAGGTGCTTGGACTAAGGTTGCAGTGGTTGCAGTGTTCTTTTATTCACCTTTTGAACAGACTATGAAGAAGTTGAATTTTATAGTATGAGATACTACCTTGTGACACTATTTAGGTGGGACAGTAGTTGGAAATACCTCTAGTATCCTATAGAGATGACCCCCCAGAGTAACAATGACACTACGAGGTCGAGACTCATAAATAGCATGACACTTCCACATATATGGCTAGCCCAACAGAACATCATAAACATCCAGTGAGGAAACATCACATAATACCTCATCTTTGAAGGGATGGATGCCATATGAAAATCGACATTGTTGGATGACATGGAGGTATCGTCCCTGGAAAAGCCACTTGATGTTGTATGGCTGTGGGTGTGGTGTTTTAGACAATCCCAGCTATTTAACAACCTATTGATGGGTGTAAGTGAAACACCGTCAACTGGAAGGTCAAATCTAGACCAGGGTTGTCTAAATAACCCAAGACGTTTGGAGTGAAATGAACTAACGGGTTTAATGGCTCTGTTGGCCAACTAAAGTCCTAAAATAACAAAATAAAGGAAACTAATCTAAAAGAAACTACGATACTATGTACATGAATTATTTACAAGTGTTAAAGAAAAAACATAAATATGAGCATGTGATTAAGAACAGGGTATTTACAATTTGCAAGTTTTGTTGGATGTCTTGTGAAATCAATGTTTTTTGCAATTGTTTATGAAGTAGATAAATAAATCACATATATTTTATATTTTTTGTTTAATATTTAAAATCTAAAGAACTCAAAAATACTATTAAAACACATTTAAAGTAAGAACAGATAAACCGGCAAAGCTAGTTCAAACTGTTGTTATTTCATTTGTGAATAATCTGATTAAAAGAAAATACCAGTAAACTAACCTGTAGGTAATAAGTTTATGTCCCTGTGCAACTCAAGCTCCCAGCTATATTGCCTGTGAGAAAAACCTATAACAAGTCGGTGCTAACATTCCCAAAATAAACCCGCAGGGGTGTACACTGATTGGCAAGTTCCATGTAAATGGAAGGAAATATGTAAAAAGAGGTCTCAAGGTCGATTCTCACCCCGATTTACTTGTGATTCATTCTTGTGGGCTGTGTGGAATCACTTGGGGGTATAGTTTTCATGGATGGGTATCGACCCCATGTCAAATGAGTATGAGAACCGCGAGTTGTTGATTCCCCCAGTACAAAAAAAAAAAAAAACATTCCCAGAATAAACTCAAGGGTATTTTTGGAGCAAAGATATAAGAGCAAAGTAACAAGCATACATATCCAGTGATCTTGTAATGATGAACACTTATAGAAAATAAATTTAGTATAAATCATTCATGTAATACATCATTTAACATCAAGCATAAATCAATGATATTTAAATGAAATAATGATCACAGATGTAATATATGAACATCAAGTTACAGAAAGAATTAAAGTGCTTGAATAAAATGAAATATCATATGCTGATAAGACTAAAGTTGTATAACATATTAAAATTCCATAATATAAAGGGGAAAATGTAATGGGAAAGCACCACACTGGTCTAAAGCCAAGGAGTGGACATCTTGTCCATACAATCTTGAAAGTTACATGTCCATAATGCATCCAAATCAAAAGATGTCTTTACTACCAAGAGTGAGCAGTATTTAAACTAGTTTAGGATTCAAATGCTCATATCATACAAGATAGAGTTGAATCCCCCAAAATCAAATAATATTACAAAAATAGTGAATTGGAAACCACTCATGCATGAGTTGGTTTGTTCAAAAATAAACCAAAGTTTTATAAAACATAAAAAGACAGAAACTACTGAATATTTGAGCGTATGATTCAAAGTGTTTTCTCCATGCAATCAACAATATAATCTTCCATTTCCTGTAAATAGCAAAAACCGATTTGATCTTCAAAAAAAAATTACTAATTATTATTCAAAAGCGACTGGCTACAAAATCATAGATTTTGTAGCTATTCTTACTTTTAGCAAATGAAATCAAAATTTAAATCTACCAATTTCGATTTTTCACAATAAAATTAAATGAAATCAAAACAAAATCTTGTTACCATTAGAAATTAGACAAAGAGGGCTCTCACAGTTTAGAATTTATAATTGCTTTGAAACTGGTTGTGTTCTTAATGATTATATTCTCAGCCCTCTTGAATCGTTTATTCTCCCTCTCTGTGTGTGCCTTCAGGTCAAGGTTCTCTTGTTTCAACAGATCATTCTAAGTAGCCCAGCATTTAACTCGAGCCTGTAAGAGCAGAACATCAGTATAGTAACACTCTATCCAGTCAAGACAACTATCACAGTGCACTGGGATAATGGCAGATCGACATGAAACATGGTTGACAAGGGGTGCTTCATTTTTACCTGTGGTTTCTTCCAGTTCGTGACCTATACCCAAAAAACCTTCTTTACCCTTAATACACGGGGGTAAATTGGTCATGAAATCATATTGTTCAACATGGGTAATGACCTCTCTCCTGGAACATTGATTTGCTAGGTCTTCACGAGCCAAGAAATCATCTATCTCACGATCTGAACACCGATCATCGATATCGATCAGATCGATCGAGCTCAAATGATTACTCTTCAATTTCTTAGTTTTCTAGAAATCAGACGACCAATATTCTTATTCTTGAAACTTAAATATGTGCTCTGTGGTTTCTTTCCCTTACGAAAATTCTTCACAATAGGTTTATCATTAACGTTTAAACTAGAATCGTTCATAGGCACAGGACGATCCTTTTCTTTTAATTTGGCAATTACTTTTTCCAGAGATATTCCAGGTGAAAATCTACATGGTAATTCTTTATCCACATGGGTTTCATCAACAACAGAAACTAGTCCAATAAATTTTGGGCCATCAATTGACTTAACGACCTGGCTTACAGTTTTTGGTCTGTCCGAATTAGGGTTTACAATTAAAAGAGGGTTGGTTGTAGCATCGGCCTGGGTGAAGCCATTTCTGATCAGAAAGGTCTCCCATATTTTCAACAAGTGATAAACCAACAAGATTTTAATGAGTCCATGGTGAAACAGACTCGATTTGATACCCTGTCGCTTATAGTGCTTAGACATTTTTTAAAGACTCGTCAATAGGTAAAAAGGCATATACAACTCAAACCCTATGAAATTTGTAAACAAATGGATGTGGTATAGAAAAACCAGCCCATGTCGACCTTCCCATGTAACAAACTGCTTCAGAATTAAAAGGAGATTGTGCCATCTAGGTTTTAACAGAGCGTTAAGAAAACCTTTTGTAAAGCAAGTGGTTTTGCGGGAATCCATGTATAAACCCCATGGGACATCTTATATTTTTTCATTCTTAAACCACCTCTCTCCTTTTAATGGGAGTCTTTTTGCATTTCTCATGAAATCCTCTGTTCATTCCAACTGTATATTCCCAATCTTATCCCTAAAGCCATCAAAATTTTGTGCAAAATATTTTGCAACGTGGATATTATAGCCTTCGAACTTCTTGAGGAACACATCCCATGTTAGAAAAACAAGACCATGGAGCAATAAAATAAAATAAATGCGGAAACAAAACACAACAGATACACAATACAAGAGAGACACAGATTTGCGTGGTTCACCCAGTGTGGGCTACGTCCACCNAGAAATTGCCAGGTCCTTCCTTTATTATTATACAGCAAATGAAGGGATACAACCTACAACAAAACCCGTTGTAAATTCCTCTTCTTTCTCTCACAGTCTCCTCTCTCAGAATACAATATTCACCATCAATCATAGCCACAATACATTTCCCCCATAAAAGAGGGTTGCCTTCTAGGGAAAAAAACCCTAACATAATCTCTACCGTTAGATCTGCGACCTTATAATGAATGATCCAGATTTACAATGAAATTACAATATACATTTACAAGGCAATTTTTCCTTTGGGGTCCCGCTTGCCCCCAGACCCCCCAGCTAGAGGGATAGCCCCCCGAATGTTAGAAAACAGGACCGCGGAGCAATAAAATAAAACAAATGCAGAAACAAAAACACAGAAGACACACAATACAAGAGAGACACAGATTTACGTGGTTCACCCAGTGTGGGCTACGTCCACCAGAGAAATTGCCAGGTCCTTCCTTTATTATTATCCAACAAATGA
>JASDQU010264554.1:4867-15459 GCA_032191745.1 Picea mariana
GGACGCCCACAAAACCTGGGCCAGGCCCACGGGGGTGCTGGGGCGATTCCAGGCATCGCCTCAGCCCCCCCGCGGGCCTGGTGCAAGTCTCATGGGCGCAGTAATCCAAAGTCCAAGTTGAAAACATTGGACACGACAAAAATACTCTGAGAGGACAAAACAATATTACCAAAATGCTATTTGATCTGTATGACATGATAATGGTACTTTTCAATTTTACTGGCAGCGTCAGGTTGTAAAGTAACCCTGCATTCATATTCTTAGTGCACAAAATTATGTACGCAACATGAAAACCTGTGTGTTTCCTAGCCCGCAGGCAATCAACGTGGGATATCCTTTCAAAGCCTGTGTGCATTTTATTTAAAAATTTTAGAGTCGAAGGTTTGATGTGGAATGTGAATGGTCACAAAATTTTGCTGCAAAACATATGTCTAAGGAAGACATGGTCACTCTATCAGGTAGATAGTATTAAATATCATAAGCATCCGTATAGAGTAGTAATTAAATATTATAAGCATCCATATAGACTTGATTCATTGAGCTCCCGTCATCATAATCCTGCTTTAATATAATTTAATCTTTCTATTAATTTGCAGGGGTGCACTCTATCGGGGTTTCGCATTGTTCTTCATTCAGCGCAAACAAGCTTTACAATTTCAGTGGAACAGGTCATCAGGACCCCAGTATGGATCCTTGATTGGCTTCGGCGCTCAAAGCCAAATGCCCAAAACCAAATTCTAATTCGAACTCTGATCCCACCGTGCCCTTGGATTTGACACCCACACATTTAGACGAGAAATATTACTTGGATCTTCAAGTAAAGCGTGGAGTGTTGACCTCCGATCAAGCATTGATGTAAAATTTATTGGTAGTTGCTTCAAACGTTATTTATTTGTTAAAAAATGTTCCACAGGCAGTGTGGAGAAAGTGTCGTTACTGTGAATGTCTCATATCTATTGAAATTGAAATGAGATGAGATAGTGGAGTAGTCTACTCCTAATTTGTCATACAGCCTAGATTGTATTAGGTATCCAATGAGCTTACCCAAAAGCAATATAATGTCGTTCTCCAACATTTGGAAGTTGAAATAGTTTTTTTCCAAGGTATGTGTCAATACTTTATCAAGATTTAAGACAAATCAGCATATGTTGTTTGGATGTATTTTATAATAACAACTTAACTTTAATTTAGGAGAAGATGTTCATCTTTTATAACAATATTAAAATTCAAAATTCAAATAAAATTGCAAAGTCACAATCTCTCCATATACTCTATATATTGTCGATTCAGAATCTAGTAAAGTGAAAATATTAACTTACAATTACATGGTCAATTCATAATCTTGCCAAGTGAAAAGATTAATTTACAATGAAAACTAAAAGATATATAATATGAATGCCCATTTACTTCGAAAAGTAAGTTGTATAATATGGTTGTAATATTTGTTAAAACATTATATTTACTTGGTTAAAGCTGAAAGGTTGAAATGGTATAATTAATTTAAACTTTTTATATAAATTACAAATAGAAAATGTTCATCTAAAACTTTAACTCAAATTTCAAAGAAAAAATATAATATTAATATTAAAAGATTCACTAGGAAGACTCTTGTGTAATCTAGGATTCCGTAAATGAGGAGCGAGAAAAGGGAAATTGTGCAATACTTAACATTTCATTGTGGGTTCAAGAAGTAGTCACCGATAGTTAAAAAATTATGTTTGTGTAGTTAGAACTTAGATATCTTCGTACATATTTGACGATGCATATACTGTTCCGAGTTACGAGTTACAGCAAATGCTATGCAGCTTGATGTTGATGCTATCCAGTTAGATCTCTTCGCACATATTTACTGCGCATGATTGTCGGGATTACCAATAAATCATTCAAACGTTCTCGCCAATAATTGTACTTAATATATGCATAACAAAGCGCCTTGTCGACCACTAAATCATAACCTATCAAATTATAAGCTAAAGTGGATATAAAGTTAACACGTGTTGGTAAGTACAAATTATAAGGTAAAATGAATTTAAAGTTGATAAAATTTGAGTAAGGTACATGGTAACTAAAATAGAATACAATATTGTTATTTGTGTGTTTATCATGATATATCTAAATTATCTCTAACCATATAAACAAGGCTGCCTCACAACGTAGTCCTTGCCAGGTTGAATTGGGATAGGAAAAAGTAGCTGAGGTAGATAGAAACTGCAGTGGAGATGTGGCAAACAACATGAAGCATAGGTGGTATCTATGCAGTAAATGACACGTGGCCTCTAGAGCCCCATTTATTTTTTGAAAGTATATAACAAAATACAATTTGTGCATAATTTATGATGACACAAATATGAAAGGAGATAAAAAAAACAGTTTAGTTTGAAATATAATTTTTGGCTCTTATTTTTTACAAAAAAAACCTATTTTTGTTTTTTTAATTATTGTTTTTCGGGGAAATTTTAATTTTTTTTCATTTCTTTCTAATTTTTCTTAGTTTTTCACAATTTTGTTAGCTCATAAAATTTATTAGCTCATATGTTTTGAAAATGGTCAATATAACAATACTAATTAAGAAATTATTTATGTTTCATTCAATGTAACTTGTATTCACTGTTTTATTATTAAAAGTAAAAAATTATTAAAAAGTGACGTTGGGATTTTAAAGTATATTGTGATATTTTCATGGCATTATGTATTACCTTGTGCTTTGTGTGATAATAACATTTAAAAAGTAAACATTTAAGGGTTTCTTTTATGATTTTGTTTATAGTAATTATGAGTTCTTTTACCACATTATAAAAATGTGTCATTTTCATACCCAATTTTAAAATGGGTGCTACCGGTAGCAGTATTTTTCAATTTGATGGTTGATTTTGAGGTTTTGGTTTTAATGGTACCAAGTGATAAAAATACGATTTAAAATGATCTCAAAATTTAACGTTTTGAAAAGAAAAAAAAAAATCAAAAACATCTTATTTGTTTTTAGGTGTTAATTTTAAGGTTTTTCTGAGCTACTGTCTAAGTTTTGAAGCCCATGTTTGAAAAATGTTGTAATTTTCACACCGTTTTAAAAAATGGTGCTACCGGTAGCACCACTTTTTGAATTGGGGGTTGATTTTGATGTTTTTTATGCAAAAATATGGGTTTTTTGGGCCAGAGTTCTCGTTTTGAGGTCACAGTTCTCATTAAGGTGGTAACTATGTTGACATCCTAGTGCGCCCGAGCCTAGCGCACCTCTTGGTACTCTCAGCTAGCAAAAATGTCAAGTTTGAATTTTTGGTCAAAGTCAAAGTCAAAGGTTGATTGGTCAAATTCAAAGGTTGACTTCTCGTCAAATTAATTTTATGGTCAAAGATTAAAATTTTAGAGTTTATAGCTTGTTCTCATCACTGAATCTTCTGATTCAATTTATAATCTCTTATTTTCAAGATGGTATCTAGTTTTAGATTGGAAGACAAGTTGGATGATGCTACAAGATTTCAAAGGTATGCACTTGTATATGTTATCTAAGTTATATCATCCAGCAAAACATGAGTGTGTTTGCAAGGAAAGTACTATAAACCTTGTCCAAGTTGTAATATTGGATTCAGTGCATTCATAATAACAAGCGCACCCTCCATAGCAAGTGAGGCTTTAGGCTCCAGGTTTGATTAAATTGTTAAAATTTATATATATCAAGGGTGATCATTGCTACATTACAAATTGAGAAAGCAGTCTTTGAAAGATTATATTATTGCTAGGTGCAATGAATACTTGACTGCATATGAATACTATTGATATTGTACTTGTTTGTAAGATGAACTAACATCTCCTCCAAATAGATATTTCTTGTTTGCTCTTGTTTTTCTTGTTGCGGGCAGATACCCTTGTGAAATATTTTTGATGAACAATCTTTACGGAAGCTGTCATAGATGAAGTTTATAAGGATGACACAACTGCCATATGGGCAGCAATCAAAATAGATAGAAACAAAACTTAAAGAGCCTCAGAGGAATTAGACTCGGAGGAAGTCAGTAATCAAAAGGAAACCAAAATAGGCTTGTGACACTTTGCAGAAAGCAAAGAGAGATGCATTAGACGAAAGCATGGACTCTCTCAAATGGAGGGAGTTGATTCAAGCATGAAGTCGGGATTAGGAGGGAGATAAACCCCAACAATATGATCCATTGAAGAAGAATCTGTAAATACTATGAAGTATCTATCCATGTTCTTCATTGGAAGTAGCAACCATTCGAAAAGAAGCTTTGAGTATCCTTGGTTGTCCATCAACATTTATGTTCCTATGACGATAAGAATAAGTTGGAACCTTCAAAAAGGAAGGACATAGAATCTATAGAAGAATCCATGAACTCCAATATTGAAGAGAAACATGAGGAAGAACATGAATATTCCAAGAAAGAAAGAAAAGTCAGAACAACCAATTGAACCAGTTATTATACCAAGAATCATAAGACTACCAACATGATTTGGATCGACTAGAAACAGTGAAGTAGAAGGAATGGATGGAAGTTGCGACGAAGAACAATGTATGTGAGAAATTGTGACCGAAGCATTGATAGATACAAGGCGAGACTCAGGGCTAGAGGGTTATCCCAGAAGGAGGGATAAGACTATGATGACATCATGTTCCAGTAAACAAACATACCTCTACCTGAGCCATTATATATCCTGCATTATCCATGGGTTGGAGTTTACATCAGATGAATGTAAAGATTTTTTGTCTCAATAGAGTAATTGAAGAATAAGCATATGTAAAACAACCTCAAGGTTTTGAGGCATACCAGAAGAGACCCTTTTCTATAGATGGAAGAAGACCTTGTATGGATTCAAGCAACTTGGTGCAGAGCCTCTCATGTACAACAGAAGCATGGTGAAAACTTCTTGTGACAAAGAAATTGTATTGAAATGGTTCCTCAGAAGTCCGGGATGATGGATTGCAAATCCATGGAAAACTCCCATGATGACAGATCTGAAGAAGTTGAGAGACTCTGATCCAATAGATTCGTCCTTCTATCGACAATTGAATCACTCGTTAATGTATTTGGAGAATACTCAGACAGATATTTGATTTTTTGTGAAAATAGTTCCAGGTGGAACCTAGCCATGAAGAATTGAATAATTGAAAAGCATGCCTTGAAATGTCTTCATGGGACGTTTGAGTTATGATATATAGTTGCATGGATTTATCGATTCAGATTGGGCAGGGAGTGCAGATAACAAAAGAAGTACTTCTTGGATATGTTTCAGTTTGAGATTTGCCACGATATCATGGGCTAGCAAGAAACAAAAGTTTGTTGCACTCAGTATTACAGAAGCGGAGTATATTGCGGCTTGTGATGCTTGTACGAAAGCAGTGTGGCTCCATAAGTTGGTTTCTAGACTATTCGATCAGGTGTTGGATTCGACCATGATATATTGTGATAATCAGAGTTGTGTGAAGCTTTCAGAGAACCTGGTGTTCCATGATAGGTCGAAGCACATTGAGATCAAGTATTATTTTTTCTCCATGATAAAGTCCAGAAGGGAGAAGTGGTCCTCCAATGTATCTCCACATATGAGAAAATAACAGATATTTTGGTAAAGCCTCTGTTCAAGATGAAAAGTTTGCGTACTTAAGGGACAAGTTGATACTCGTGGAGATGACTTCCTTATTGGAAAATTAAGAGATTACTTCCAGGTTGGGAGGGAGAACTGATATTATATATGGGCAGTGATTTCACAGTTCGAAAAATGGTCCAGGTTGGGCAGTGACCTTCCAGTCCAGAAAATGGCCCAAGATTTCTAACGGACGAGCATTTTCTAGTTCGAAAAATGGTTCGGATCGGATAGTCATTTTCGTAATGAAAATGGTCAGATAAATTTTTGATGTACCATAGATAGCAATTCCCCTTGTGGCCAGTGTGGGGTAACGGTCTACGACAGTCATTCTTCTTGGCAGTCACTTTGAGTAGTGGTCAAGCAGGGTGGTTCGCCTCTCTAGGTAGTCATTCTTTCGAAGTTCACAATTGTGAGTAGTTTTGAACAATGGTCTATTATAGGAGGTTGGTGCAAGACAGTTGTTTCCATTAGGAAATGGTCCGGACAGTCATTCCCTACGGTAGACTCATTCTCTCCAGGTTGCACTGTGATTAGTGATGGAAGAATGGCCCAGTTAAGTGAATGGTCCAAGTTCAACAATTAGGGACAGGCATTCTCTAGGGCAGACTCATTCTCTCCAGGTTGCACTATGATTAGTGTCGGAGGAATGGCCCAATTAGGTGAATGGTCCAGGCTCAGAAATCAAGAATAATCATTCTTTTATGCTTGGGAAAAATAGTCCAGATAGCCCATGGTTGATTTTTTATTTTCCGAGAACAGATGCTCTTCCAAATCTCAGAGATGTGAGTGGAGGAATGGCCCAGATGACTCGGTTTATATCATAATATTGTTTATATAGGTTCATATAATATGATATGATTGTTGTGGACTATATGTATGTGGACAGTAGTTGTATGTCACGGTGGTGGATGTGTTCCACCGATAGTGATTGTGTGTCACTGGTTAGTAATTGTATGCTACTAGGAGTGGTTGTATACCACAGGGTAGTAGTTGGTGTTGAGGAAAAGATATGAAATGATCTTACTCAAGCATTTTCAGATGCTTCTTGGCTAAGTTAAAATAGATGGGAATATCACCCTATGTTTATAGCCAACAAAAATAACATCCTAACTCACAAGTATTAATTACAAGTTCTTAGGCTAGTCTTTTATAATTAAAAAGATTGATGGAAATTCACTTTTTATATGATTTTCTGAATATAACATTTGTTGAAATAAATGTAGAGACAGAAGTAAATACACCAAGATGATAATCAAGACAGATAAGACATAAAGCAATCCTTTATTTCATTCCAATTCACCAAAGAGTCACTCTCTTTACAAAATTTCATGCAGAAATTTAGGACCAAAGTCAAACTTAAACATCCCCGTTGAAACATACAAAAGGACCTCTGATAGAAAATCAAAAACTGAATTCTAAAAGCTGGATCCGCTTGCCACAGATTGTTTCCCACTCGACTCTACACAGTAGCCTTTGTCAGTCATGAAAACTAATTCAAAAACAGACAAGTCTACACAAACTATCAAAGATAGATCAACACCTCTGAAAAACAAGTGCAAGAATGATGTAATTCAGCCCTGAATATTATTGTCTACAATAAGACCCTGATATCAAAAAAAAGAATTAGGCTTGGGATAAATTAAGGAATGAATGAAAACTGAACTATCTCAACATAAACTCAAAGAGCAAACCTTAGTATGCTTCTCTCTCTATCCTCTTCTTGTTCCTCCATTTCCTTTTGCCTTTGAGCAAATTAGAGTTGGTTGAAGTAGTTGAACAACCTCATTTGTTAAGTTAATTAAAAGACTCAACAAACTTTTTAGTTAAGGGGAAAATTCATAATCATAATAAGGGTTGTGAATAAATAATAGCTAGTAGGTGGGACCCCTTGTGACTCCCTTTAGCTCTTAACAATCATAACATACTAGTTAATTAAGAAAAACACCCCTCCTTCTGACTTCCATCATCATATTTACATTTGACAATTTATCTCAATAATATCTGCAATTATTTCCAAAATATATTACGAACATATTCAAAAGCATGCCATACAAAAAACTGAAGTCAATTGTCATCAACAATAAAACAACTTAAAATCCATATTTTCCAGTTTGTGAGGCAATCTTTCCCTTGTTGATGCTATCATATTTTAATCCTTCTGAACCTACCTTAGGCTGTGTGGAATCCTTAAGCCTCATATCACTGATCATATGAGAGAAATCGTCCTTCCAATGCATTTGGGAGGACACGGATTTATCAAAATTATCTTAAGATGTGGAAGGGGCAGTAGCGGCTTTTCCTTTGTCAGGGGCATAGTGGGCCCCTGTTTTCAGACTTTTATTTGAATAACTCATTCATGTAGGCACAATTGATTATCAAATATCTCCTTTAACAACCATACATGACAAATCTTTTAAAAATATGAAATAGATTTTGGCTCAACATCATATCAGACTCGTGCAATCCAATCCATATGAATTGTTTAACCGTTATCGATTAGCAGTGGGTGAACAAAAGGTTCTGGGATATGTGAGGGGTTTGTATTGAGAAAAAAATGATAAAATGAGGGGGAGACGAAACATGATTACTGCTCAAAGATAACAACAATCAACTGTAACACAAACCAAAGAAAATATCACTGTGATCCAACCAAGAAACTGTGACTCCAAACTGCTTTATTACAGATTTCTTCTTAACTGTAATTAAATTTTAGAACAAGGAGTGAAAAATGAATATGGGAAGGCGATGGGGTTGTAATTAGCGAAAAGCGAAATAATGGTGGGGAAAGAGAGTGGGTATTGTTCGTAAAATTAATTAAGTAATCCATAAAACCATTCTATAAAAGAAATAACACCAACCAAATGACCATTGTGACCCCGAAAAACAACCACTGTGTAAGTTCAAACAATTTGTGCCTCAACTTGCTCATTGTTCGTAATCAAATATTTAACACAGTGTCATCAAAAAAGACAGTATGCATTCCACAACAATCTATAGAAGAGCTCTACTTTTCTCATTTATCCATTTAATATTTTAAGCAATTTCCAAATGAATACACAGTCAATTACTTCTGCTTTGTTCAGCGCCAGCTCATCAACCATTTCCAATAAATACAGACATAAAAACCGTGCTCAATTCTGTCTTTTAACTTATTAAATAATTAAATCGTAATGAGGTTATATCGTCACAGCACCCGTGCTTAAAAATGCATGATATTCATTAAACATACATAGTGGACAGTCAACACAATGATCCATATTTAACCTGCAAATATCATGACTTGCCATTTAACACACAGATAACAATCACCACTTCAACTCACGCTATGTTTTGAAATACACAACCATTTGACAAAACGCAATTGCATTTCTGTGACTGTACAGGTCCAAATTTCTTCACTCTAAACATTCAAAATGTTGGGCTATCCATCCAACACAATGAGGTAGCAACAGCATACGCGATTTCATAATGCAAATAATCAAATCGCAAGCAAGCCATGTTTTAAAACTCTGTGATTATCTCTAAGGGCGCAACCAAAAAAATATCCATAGCATATACATTGAATGGCCATACCATAAACCCACAATTGCAATGCTCCCATGGCAATTAAACACTCAGTCATAATAATCAACAACCAGACCTAACATGATGTAGGAATGCCACACATACCCACGCATCAACATGAAGCGACGTTGTGACTTACTCGATTAAAAACAATGTTGGGTTATCAATTCATTAAACACAAGGACAACGACTGTGTATTTTATTTATCCAATTAACCATGTTGAGCTTATCCATTCAATTACAATAACAATGCAGTAATTAGATACCAAAACCAACACCACTGTCACATAATCAAAGGGCGAGCCAGTAATCAATTATGTCAACAATACACACCAATCCATGGCAACCAGTAGTATACCAGACAAGGCACAACGGTCTTCTCTATCAACCCTCGGACTTGGGGAGTAAGGGGTTTGCTCTATGGACCCACATGGAGAGGTTAGAGTCGACTCCTTTCAATGGTGAAAACCTCTGAGACCAACGGTGCACACACAGAGAAAACCACAACTCACTACGTGGACAAGGTGACATATCTCGTGACAGGGGAGGCTATGAAGAGAGGAGAAAGGCTCCATTTTGGCCTTGTAATGATATTTAGCACACGTAGGGTATAGCCCTCATGGCTTTTCTAGCCAACCAACTACAATGTTTAATTGAAAACAAAGCCAAGATGAAACAATATAACCCATTGCGCGACCATTAGTAGCATGAACAACCCAATACCCAAGTGAACAATGCGCAGTGACACAAAGCGCTTCCAACCCATTAAACCCCATAAAAGCCAAATACTGGGTATGGTGATACGAATGTGTGAAGGCAGTTGGCTAGTCAAGACCAAACGAAAGCATCCAACTAAAACTAGCAAGGATGAAAGATAGCCTTTATGGATGCTAACACTCAGGACAACCAAGAACACTGTGACTTCAAACATTATTGAAGAGAAAGCCATCAACGATTCATTCAAAAAAAATCACAATTTCACATAGTTGCCATACTTAAGGAAAGCACAAACCAATACATCCGAGCCCATATCTATTTCATAACCAGAGCAAATTCATGGATGGAAAAAAAAAACATACATGTAATCAAAAACACCTTAAAACACGAGTTGGTCAAGCGGTTCTCCCTCTGCTTGAAAGTCGGAGCCTAACCACAGCAAAACTCAGTTGAACAATAGCTCGACTAGGGTGGTGGCTAGTGGAAGGAGTAGGAGTGACGTGCAGTAAATGCACATCACCTCCATGCTCAAACTCATTCAATTCCCTAGTACACGCCAGCCACTAATCCATTAATTCATCCAATTGAACCATGCATTGAAACCAACACCCCTTAATTGCCAAGAGCGCCACCCACATCACATATTACCATTTCCAACTATACAGTAATGCATGTCAACTATGTTTTGTTGGACAACTAAGAGGGGGGGGGGGGGG
>JASDQU010264556.1:1019-14306 GCA_032191745.1 Picea mariana
CCTCAAGAAACAAAGACAGAGGAACCAAAGGCTCTTGTTGACCCACAAGAACCAATAAGAATCACTTATGGAGAAAATATTGCTAGTCCACAAGCTCCTCCATAGGAACCAGAGGCTCTTACTAACCCTCAAGAACCAACAAGTAACACTCTTTAGGAAACAAGCGCCAATCCATAAGAGAAAGAGGAATTAGAACCATAGGTCCTTATTGATCCACAAGAACTAGTAGGAAACACTCTCGGGGAACAACCTACCAACTCATAGGAATCAGACAAAGTATAACTGGAAGCATAAGAGCTTGATGGTCCAATAGGAAAAACTCTTGGAGACAACTCTGCTAATGCACAAGAACCAGAAAAACAAGAATCAAAGATAAAGACTATTGAGCCTGAGAGGAAGCTTACTGCTACATCCTGGGTAAGCATTCCACACTCCTTACCTATTTATGCATATTTGGTAAAATAAAATAGAATGTTGAGAATGAAGAACCAAAATCTACAACTCAACTTTAAAATGTTGAAGGATGAGCTTGATGAGCAAAAGGCACCCAAGAAATCAGGTTACCCTACAAAAATTCTTCTTGCTATAGGGGAACCCTTCATTGGATTACAAGAAACAACTCAAATTAAGGAAACACATGAAGTAGTTTTCTAGGATACACACTAATGTTAATTGGTGAGGCCACTCAGATTGAAACATAGCAAGAATTAAAAAAAAATAGAGGATTCACAATAGAGCATGAAACCATTGAAAAGAAGGAGGAAGCATGAATGGTAGACTATAGTGTCAATGACCTCCATGGTCACCTTGATTTCTCTAAACCTGAGTGATTGTTGGTTGCATAAGGACATGCAAACATTTTGGGTTGGGGGAAATGACGGGCTCCTAAATTGGCATACTTTCTTCACCCGTCTAATAAATTTTTCCTTATCAATTTCCACTAATCATTTCCTTTTTGACACCTTCCTTATCCAATTTTGTCGCACTTTTCATTAAGGTTTGGATCTTTTCCCATATTCCATTTTTACGCTATTCTTACATATTTTTTAAGGAACTTGTTATGTTCATGAACTAACATTGTTATACAAGAGAAATTACAGTGGTTTCCTTATATTAGCTGCAACTCCTTACAATAGTTGCAACTCCTTACAATAGCCATAATTCCTCTCCATTGTTGTGACTCTGAGCACAATACAATTTTTGAAACTCTAATTACACTCTTCGTTGTTGCAACTTTGAGTACAACACCATTGTTGCAATTCCCAATATGACATTGTTGCTACAATTCTGAGTACAACGTTGTTGTTGTAACTTTGGTACAAAGTTCATCGGCACAACAATCAACAATAAAAATGGCATCCAAGGAACACTCCTCACATAGTAAAGCAATAGAATGTAGGTGGCCAACCAAAAGAGAAATTGTTTTTCCTACCAACTGTCGCTTATCTGATCTGAGTCAACACATGACCAATCCTTCCTAAAATTTGGAAATGCCAATTTAAATGGATGAACAAATGATTCTCATGGTTGTCCATACATCCATTTGTTTCATTTTAGACATCATTTGTACTATATAAACACCTAAGATCCCTTGAACTTGGGGAGGAAGAATTATTCTGGTGATAGCATTTGGCTATTATTGTAAATTTCAAACTTCCGCAATATAATTTACATTTGTCTCATGTTCGTGTGTTGATGTGTTGATGTTCATGTGATTCTAATTTTGTATCTCAGTAATTTTTCTAAGGGGGCAAGGCCCCCTCCTTATTAAGGTACTTGTTATATATTAAAGAGTTGGATTAATATTTCATTTATGTTCATCTGATTATATAGTTATTTTGTATTCCTACATTGTTGCAATTCCAGATTTCATAAATAGTTAATTGCAATTCAGGTGTGGTTAGTATTTAGTTCCTTTGTGTTGTGAATTATGTAATCATAAGTTGTAACTCGGTGTTGATTCAAATTTTGTAAGTTTTTAATCACATGCATTTTCGCAACTCGCKTTGTTGTAACTTTCGTGTTGCAACTCATGTTKCCGCAACTCCTCTTGCAWCTTTACTTTATTTTGTTTTTCTTTCAGATTTATGACAAATTTATTCTTCTACAACTTGGGATTGATATCCTATTGATTTTTTAAATTGTCATTGAATGTACAAAAAGACAATTGTTATAACAAGTCAAGATCATCATYATACTTGARCAAGTCATCATTAGAAATTAACAAAACTTTGCTTTCCACAAGTGTGATTTACTTTTTTTCAATGTGATTTACCTTCCACATAGTGTGATTTACTTATTGCAAGTGTGATTTATTTTTTTCAAAGTGTGACTTACTTTCAGAAAGTGTGGTTTACTTTCTGTAAGTGATTTATTTTTCGCAAGTGTGATTATGTTTTCCTGCAAGCGTGACATTTATTTTCCCACAATTCAAGAAGTGGTGTAGTCTAGTGACCTAATTATCTTAAAATATCGATTTGTGACATTAAAATTACTACAACTCCTTAGAAGTTACAACACTACACATGCATATACAATGCACAACAATTTGTAAGTGGGATGCAACCTCAGATTGATAATTAATTGCACAACTCTTCAGTTGCTCACTAAGTTAATTAGGAAGTAATTGAAAAGTTCATCAATGATCTAATCCAGATCATACCTACCCATTTCGGGAGGCTTTTGGTCCCCAAAATATCTACTGAATGAGATGAGGAAATGTTTCCTTTGCCTTCTCCCTGGATTACCACTTTGTTTTTCCTGGAAGTTTTCCTTTCAACCCAATCTGCCAAAGGTAATGTTTCCCCTATCTTGTAGCTCTAGGCTGCTTCTGCAAAATTGTGTCCTCTGCCAACTCTACCTAAGCATCATGTGATAAGTTATCTATGGAAGGTAGGAGCTACTCCTCCTCCTGATACAATATGGAAGGCTCATAGAGTTTGATATTCTCCACATTCAGAGTAAATGTGCATGTAGGGGTAGACTGATTTTGTACGCGTTATCTCCCATATTTTCCAATACCTCAAAAGGACCATACCACAGAGCCTTGATCTTCTTAAAATAACCTTGTAGCCTTTCCTTATTCAACTATAACCATACTTTTTCTCCCACTCTAAATTTTCTCTTTGTTCTGTGTTGGTCATTTCTAGCCTTGTAATTTTCCTATGACTTCTCCAGTGTCTCTTATACTTGCAAATGGATCTGCCTTCTCAACAATTTTTTCTTCTTTTAATGCATCTCCTATGAGGTCCTCCTTCACTCCTCCTTGTTTTCCATATACAACATATAAGGGTGAAGGTGGAAAATACCCAAAGCAAGTTTCAAAAGGTGACTTACCGGTAGAAGTGTGGATTTCTATGTTATAAGAGTGTTGTATATAGATTAGATTCTCATCCTAGGTCTTCAAATGATTTTGATTGTAACCCCTGAAAACATGCACAAAATTCTTGTTGACTACTTATGTCTTCCCTTCTATTCGTGGATGGAATGTTGTAGACCTCTTCAACTTACTATCCATATTCTCCCACAATGTATTCCAAAATGCACTGAGAAATTAGGTATCCCTATCTGAGATGATGCTCCTTATTATCCCAAGGTGCACCCATACTTGTTCAAAGAACAATTTTGTTGCTTCTCGTACTTTGTTGGTATTTTTACAAGGCATGAGAATGCACATTTTGTTGAACCTGACAACTACCACAAATAAATAGTCATGTCCCTTCTGTGTGGTTGATAAACCTCCCGCAAAATCAATGGAAATTATTTCCCAAGGTCGAGTGGGTACAAGTAAGGGATGGTATAGACCTTGATTCTAGTTGTTGGGTTTATTGGTACAACAAAGTATACATTGTGCTACATCTTCTTGCATACTGGGCCAATACACATACCTCTGTAAGTTGGAAACTGTCTTCCCAACACCAAAATTTCCTGCAACCTTGGAGGTGTGAACCTCTCTGATAAGTTGCAATCGTTTACCTTTACGAACACAGAGCTTGTCAAGCTTGTAGAGTAAACCATTCTATAAATGATAGTTAGCCTTTCCATCACCTTCTTCCATATGAATTTGGCCATGTAGTTGTTGAAACACCTCCTTGAAGTCCTCATCTTCTATTTATGCCTCTTTATTTGCATCATGGGTAAAAGACTCCATGTGCATCAAAGTTCCCAAGGCTATAATATTGGATGTGGGTGGTTGTGAAAGCATGTCTTCCAACTTATTGTTGTGACGGTCCATATTATACTTGATGACTAGTTGAAATTGTTGTAAAAACCCCATCCACTTGTAATGATTGGTTTATTGTAGATTACTCTAGGCCTGCAAATACTATAGCAGCTGATGATCTATGTGGATGATGGTCTCCTTTCCCATTAGATAGTGCTTCCACTTTTTGACAGCTTGTACCAAGGCATAAATCTCCTTGTTTTAGGTAGGGTAGTTGAGAACCGCTCCATGAAATACTTTAGAATGATAACATACATGCCTTACTCCCTGCATCAATACTGCTTCCATGGCATACCCACTTGCATTTGTCTCCACTTCGAAGGGATTATGAAAGTTTGGTAGTTCAAGCATTGGTACTTGAATGTTCTTTCTTTTTAGCTCATCAAATGACTTATGTTGATTCTTCCCCCACTGGAAACTCTTACCACTGGTTGTTATGGCATGGAGTGGTGAAACTAACACTAAAAAATGAATCTATGAACTTATGCAAGTATTGTGTTTCCCCAAAAAAAATCCTAAATTAAATAACATTTGTAGGAATCAGCCATTTCATGATGGCCTCCATATTTGTGAGATCTATCTTGAGCTCCCTTCCACCAATCAAATACCCAAAATACACCAAATATTGTTGAGAAAACTCACATTTCTTGAGATTGGCTAGTTGTTAGTGCTTTTTCAAATTCTCTAACACCTACATAGGATGTGAGATGTGCTACTCCCAAGTAGATATATTAACCAATATATCATCCAAACAAAAAATAACAAATAATATAGATAAGAGATTAAAACATCATTCATTAGTCTCACAAATGTAGTCGGTGCATTGAATAAAATGAATGGCATAACAAACCACTATTGGAAACCTTTCTTGTCTTAAAGGAAAACTTCTAGGTATATTCTTCTTTTACTCATACCTGGTGATATCTTGCTTTCAAATTCATCTTAGTGAATTACTTGGCATGTTGCAACTATTCCAACAGATCATCGATCCTTGGCAGATGGTATCAATTSTTCAGTGTAATMTTTTTCAATGCTTTGTAATTGATACAGATTCTCCAAGTCCCATCCTTCTTGGGTACAATTATGATGRGTGACCCACAAGGTGAGGTACTTGGTTGATCCAAAATGGATCCAAGAAGGCCTAAAAATCAAAGTTCTCGGAATTGAAAGAAACTAGCACCATTGTGTCGATCTCATCGCACCGATTTTGGCCATATATTTTTTTCCGAAAATGGACACCGTATGCAAAAGTTACTGCGTTCTTATAGATTTCCCAAACATGCAAAAAAATCAAAGTCAACAGTCAACACGTCGTACTGCCGACGTCAGTTGTACATCAGCATGATGTGGAAGATAAAGTTAGCATGATGTCATCATTTTTACATGGTAGCACAAGAAGTTGACATGTGTCGTACAACGCTGACTGGGCATAGGTGACGTGAAAAGCTGAGTTGGCAGGTTTTGTGGACCACTCCGGTGCTGACATGTGTCTATGTACGGGTGAATGGGAAGTTGCCATGTGGCCTAGCCAGGGCCATGACGTGGAACCCCGTTATTGGATTATGGCTTAAAATTTTGGTGGAGTCTGCGGGGATCAAACCCGGGACCTCCAACAATGGCAGAGTTCTCATGTAGGACAGACTACCAACCCGTTTAACTGGTGTGTCTTAACCAATTATGGTGGAGATTTTATTTAAATTGAACTATGGTTAAGTTTGGCGAGGGTTTGGGTTGGGTCTTGGCCCCAACCCTTGGACACATGATCTAGCACATGACTACCAGCAGAGGAATTGGGGCACGGGTGTTGTTTCAATTGGCATGAGGCCACATGGCATCCACATGCGACCAAGATCTGAGTGCTAAGGCGAAAGAATAGGGCGCAAGGGATAGCAGTCGACCATACGACCATCCATGTGACCTGGATTCTGGAGATAGAGGGGCGCATGCCTACATTTTCCCAAATATGTGTTTTTGAACCATATTATATCTTTTTTTGTTGATTTTTCAGATGATTTTATTGGATTTTGGCCATTTTTGGGGGATTTGGAGCCCAAAAAGAGGCCAGATCTTAAGGAAAAGTTGGGATTTGATTCTCAACTCCAAATATATAATAATATGAGGTTTTTAACAATCCAAAGAAGTTCATAATAAGAGAAATGTTGAAGATTTCATGAAGCCTAAGCCATTTTTATGCAGGGAAGCCATTGAGGAAGCAAACTTTGGAGGCCATTTCCGAGAGCTACGGTAAAAAAAATTCAGTTCCATTAGTTCTGTTGGATTCTTGAGGTCGAGAAAAACACACCCATACCAGTTTTTAATCCTTTTGAGATACTTATGATGTAATTTTGCAGCATTGAAGATTAATAAGAAAGCCTCCCCCACTGAGACAAAGGCCCAAAGACATAGGCAATCTTGTGTCAAACTCCGTTATAAAGCTTGTTGTTATGTTTTTTTTGCTCATTATGTTTAATTTCTTATATTTATTATTTATGATGGTTGAAATATTATTTAATTAAGTCCCCTTCCTCATTTAATTTTTTCAATGGTAATTTAACACATGCTTAAAACTCAACCAAGTCTTTTAAAGATCATTTTCGGATCAAGTGGCATCAGAGCAGGTTGACAGTTGATTGTTTGAGTTTGCATAATTACTAGGGAAAAGATAAGTCATGGTGAAGGTGATCTTGTAGAAGGGGATCCTGATATTGGATTGAGAAAGAATGAATCTCAAAGTGAGAAGATGGCATCTGATTAGAAGGAACGTATCAGAACGAGATAGATTTTCAAAATACTTTCTTCACCATGTCTGAGATGGTAAAGGTATTATATGATGATTACTTGGAACGAAAGAGGTATTTTCAATGGAAATATTCAAAACAACACAAAAGTGAAGAAGGAGAGGACCCTCCTAAAGCTCTTCCTTCACCTCCTTAATCTTCATCTTCTTCTTCTTCAAGTACAAATTCAACTTATACCGTAAGAAAACATTCTCATAAACATAAGCATGATATGCCATTACTTAAGCTTGATGTAAAATTCAAATTGCCCATGTATGATGGGGAATTAAATGTTGAGAGGTTTGATAACTAGGTCAGACAGATGGAAGTTTATTGTAGTGTGCAACAAATCAAAGATAAGGCAACCCAAATAAAATTGGCATCACTTCATCTTCCAGGCACAACACTCATCTGGTGGCAGAGTAAGTTGAAACATGGTACTCACCACGCTGGTAATGTATTTCCATCATGGAAATATTTTTGTTTTGCACTTAGAAAGCAGTTTTATCCTTTGGGTTATAAGGAAAAGTGTTTAATTGAATGGCAAAGTCTTAAACTAAGAAAATTACAAACGCTGCAATAATACACAAATGAATTTTGTAAGATGGCATTAATGTTAAATATTCCATTACATACACAAGAAACTCTTATGAAGTATATAGGAGGTTTACCTGCACATATTCGTAACATTGTATTTATGTTTGGAACTACTAATCTTGATGACGTTTATGTTCAAGCAACGTATATTGAAGCATGGAAAATAGGAGTTGGTGTATCAAGGGAATTGTCTTCAAGGAGAGAAGACAAAAGAAAAGGGAATGGGAAGAAATAAAATTAAGGGACAATGAAGGAAGAGAAGCTCTCTTGTAAGCATTGCAAGAAATAAGGGCATGATGATGACCATTGTTGGAAATTGCAATCAGAGAAGAGACCAAAGTGGTTCAAAGAGAAGAAAGGGAGGAAAACAGTTGCAACAAAAACACGACCAACAAACTTGGGGTATGATTCATGTGATGAGTCTAAAATCATAGAAGTTGGTTTGTCCGGTAAAATTGGTGAAGGTTTTGATTCTAGAAGTAAATTGTTTCATATAAGGGTCATAATGAAGCATACTAATATTAACACATTGATAGATAGTGGATCTCAATCTAACTTAATTTCAGAGGAAGTGGTTAAGAAATTGGGATTAAACACTAAGATACATCACACACCCTATTCACTAAATTGGATAAGCAAAGATCATAAATTTCCCATAACAAAGCAATGTATCATTAAGTTTGCAATTACATCTAAGTATGTGAATGAAGTAATATGTGATGTGGTGCCGCTAGAAACATGCAAAATGGTCTTAGGAAACCCTTATTTATATGATCGCAAAGAAATCTTCTACAGGGAACATAATCAATATCACTTAACTAAAGAAGGCAATGAATATGTTGTACATGCTCATCACATAAAAGCAAATCAATCTCTTCAAACAATGGAACAATTAAACAAGGCAGCTTATGCAAGAAATACACCTATAATTGTGACAAGTCAAGTACTTGATCTGAAGCATGAACATGATATGGTTGTAGAATGGAAGTTCAATCATCCTTTACATCAAGATAAGTTAATGTCGTGCAAGCACATCAAACATATTAGTTCATTTGCAGTTGTATTTTTTATGTTATCGCTGCTAATGTTTTCTACATGGATGGTAGTGGATTCAGTAAGATGTGAACAAGTTCAAGTGGCTAACAATATGCTTTCAGTTTTCATGGTTGTTTTGCAATTGATTATGATGTGACATGTGCACATGATAGAGTTTAAAGACAAAGGACAAGTGGGGAGACCTATCCCGCACTTGATTACTGGTTAATATCCTTTTGGAGGACCAAAAGGTCTTAGTGGGGAGGCATGATCCAAAATGGATCCAGGAAGGCCTAAAAATCAAAGTTATCAGAATCGGACGAAACCAACACCATTGCGCCAGGCTCGTCACGTCGATTCCAACCATATTTTTTTTCCTAAAATGGACACTGTATGCGAAAGTTGTCGCGTTCTGATCGATTTCTCAAAAAGGAAAAAAAGTCAAAGTCAACAGTCAACAGGATGTACTACTGACGTCATCATGATTTCATCATGCTAACATGGCAACACAAGAAGGTGACATGTTTCAAGTGGATTTCTAGTTTTCGGGATGAGTTGGCAGGGTACATATTTTGACACATGTCACAGTACGGATGATGACACATGACAGGCTCAGGGTATGACACGTGGCTGTACATACGTGACATGGTACCAGTGGTAGCATGAAACATGGAAAGTATGGATGTGACATGGCACCAGAAACAACATGACACATGGAATGTACAGAAGTGACATGGTAGAATGACAAGTTGACACGTATCGTACGATGTTGACTGGGAAGAGGTGATGTGGCAAGTTGAGTTGGTAGGTTTCGTGGACCACTCTGGTGTTGAAACGTGTCTGTGTATGGGAGAATGGGAAGGTGCCATGTGGCCTAGCTAGGGACCTCCACATGGCACCTCGTTACCGGTTTATGGTTTAAAATTTTAGTGGAGTCTACGGGGGTCGAACTCAAGACCTTCGAAAATGAAAGAGTTCTCGCTTAGGAGAACCTACCAAGTGTGTCTTAACCAATTATGGTGGAGATTTTATTTAAATTGAACTATGGTTAAGTTTGGAGGGGGTCCAAGCTGGGGTTTGGCCCCAACCCTTGGACACACAATCTAACACATGACCACCAACATAGGAATTGGGGCGAGGGTATTGTTTCGACTGGCATGAGGTCACATGGCACCCAAATGCAACCAGGATCTGAGGGCCAGGGTGGAAGACTAGTGCGCAAGGGATATCACTCAGACATATGGCCCTCCATGTGACCTGGAGCCAAAGACAAAGCAGTGCATGCCTGTATTTTCCCAAATTTGGGTTTTTTAACCATATTATATATATTTTTGTTGATTTTTCAGCTGATTTTATTGGATTTTGGCCATTTGTGGGGTATTTGGAGACCAAAAAGAGGCCAGATCTTGAGAAAAAGTTGGGATTTGATTTTCAACTCCAAATCTATAAGAATCAAAGGTTTTTTACAGTCCAAAGAATTTTAGAATAGGATAAATGTTTAAGAATTCATGAAGCCTAATCTATTTTTATGCAAGGAAGCCATTGAGGAATCAAACTTTGGAGGCCATTTCCGAGAGCTACGCTCATTTGTTTTCAGTGCCATCAGTTGTGTTGGATTATTGAGGTCAAGAAAAACAAAACCATATCAATTTTTAATCCTTTTGAGATACTTCTAATGTAATTTTTCAGCATTGAAGATTAATAAGAAATCCTCCCCCACTAAGACAAAGGCCCAGAGACGTAGGAAAACTTGTGCCAAACTTCATTATCAAGCTTGTTGTTATGGTTTTTTTGTTCCTTATGTTTACTTTATGATCTACATTCTTTATTATGGCTGCAATATTCTTTCATTAAGTCTCCTTCCTCCTTTAAGTTTTTGAATGGTAATTTAACACATGCTTAAAACTCAACCAAGTCTTTTAAAGATCATTTTCAGATCATTGGTTGAATCACACCCTTCTCCAACAACATATGCAACTGCTTCTTCACTTCATTTGCTTCTATAAATGACTACCTATACATCCCAATGTTCGACAATGTGGAGTCTATAAATAAATGTATTTTGCGCTCCACATCCCTCTTTGGTGGTATCCCTTTAGGATCCTTTAATAGTCCTTTGTATTCCTGTAGAAACTCCTCCAACTGATGTTTCTAATCTTTAGTACACCCCTCTAGGTATTCCTTCACTCTCATTGACTCATCATCTAAATATTTTTCTCTTAAGAAAAGAAAAACATATTTCTTACTAGAATTAATCAGCTTCTTTGTTTGGCTGGCACTTACCAGTGAGATCTTTGACCTGCCTTTATGTGCATTAATGATGTAGGAATTCCCATCCTTGATCAGTCGGTACTAGTTGGATATCCTCATGAATATTGAATCCCTTGTATACCTGTAGGGTATTCAAAACACTACTCCACATACAACAAGGGGTACTACATCCAATTCCACTTCATCAATAAAATCATCACTTACAACAAATTTAACTTTACATTGTTTTTTTACCTTTATCTCTGCATCCTTGTTTACCCAACCCAATGGATAGGGGATAGGATGATCATGAACCTAAAATCCAAGCTTGTGGACCAGATTTGTTGCTATGATATTATCTTGTGAACTAAACTCAAACAAAGCATATATCTTGGTCTTATTGGCTTGAATTGATCCACCGGATCTTTTAATGACTATGGTTGAGTTTTAATTTTGCATGCGTTAACTAACCATTTGAGAAACTTAGTGAAAGAATGAGGAAAGAAAAGGAATTATGACAGCCATATATACATTTGCAGATCTGAAATGAAATAAAAAACAGCAAACCATAACACGCAGATTGATAACGGAGTTCGGCACAACTTTGCCTACGTCTCTGAGCCTTTTTCTCTGTGGGGGAGGCTTCTTTATTTATGCTCAAAAGTTCAAAAGTACATCGCTGCAATGCCAAATGGCTACAAGACTGATCTGGTCATTTTCGTCCAGATCTCTAGAACCCTGCAAAGAAAATGACACGCAAAACGGACGTCCGGAGCTCCCAGAAATGGTCCGACAGCGTCTCCTCCTCAAAAGCTTCTCTGCCTCACAATGGCTTTGGCTTGGCTTCTCTTCAACATCACTCTACTTTGAATGCCCTCCTATGGCCTCAAACAGGCCTGGGTTATATAGCTGGGAAGTTGGTTACTCATCTCCAACTTCCTCCCAAAAATTAGGCTCCAAAAATGCCCAATATCCTCCAAAAATGGAGAAAATACATTAAAAATGGGCTTAATTACAATTAAAACACAAAAATTAGTTAGAAAACCCACTTTATAGTTATAATAGGGCATTAGGCCCCCTTCTTCTGGCGCATGCCCCCTTGACAGGGTCACATGGGTTCCATATGGTCGAGGGCTAGCCCAAAGGGCTGTGCACTGGCCCGCCTTTCGCACTAGCTCCTGGTTTCTTGGCGCATTTCACGGGACCTCGTGGCTCGAAATATTAACACCTACGTGCATATTTGTAGGGATAAGCCCCCAATTTTGTTGGCATACACATAGGACCATTGGTATTTAACCTCCCATGCTCCTGGTTACATTTGAATGGTCATGTGGAGTGTGCAAAGGGCTGGGGCTAAGCCGTGGCCCTTTTTCCCGCCGGTTAAACCTTTCAATTAACATAAATAAAAATTACGCCGATTGTTTTACAAGCACCACCATGGGGGCGGGCAGTTAGCCCAGCCCTGCCAGTCCACTACCCACTAGGGAGGTCGCGGGTTCGACTCCCGGCCAAGTCACAACAATTTTATATAAACCGACGAACCAATCATCGGGTGCCACATGGCAGCCCTTGACTGGGCCACGTGGCACCCAACCAACCAACCAAAAACTGACACGTGTCGCTTGCCAATTCGTCCATGTCACCTGCCACACGTCACTGCCGTACTGCCCTGCCATCTGACACGTAAGCTGCTGATGTCATCCCATGCCACATGTCACCCTTACAGTGGTGACACGTGTCACCTTAGGATAGGTCCAACTGTATGCCCATATGCCCAAATCTGCCTGACACGTGTTACCTCCTGGAGCTGCCACATGTCGCCTTCTAGGATTGCCACATTAGTTGTATGGACTTGCCACGTCAATGTACAGACATGCCATGTCAGCATCCGTACGGACTGTACGGACTGCACAGTCAACAATTTTTTTTTGCCTATTTTCCTTATCGGATAGAACGCGATATCTTCTCCATACGAATCCTATTTGACAAAGTAAATATACCACCAGAATCAGGAAGACAAGACGGACGCAATGGCACAGGTTTATTCTCATTCTGAGCACTTTCATTTTTGAGCATTTTTCAAGCCCTGTCAGGCTTCTGAATCCAATTTCGGATCACACCTCCCCACAATAATACCTTTTGGTCCCCAAAAGGTTACTGACCAGTCAACAAGCTCAGGATAGGCCACCCGGCTTGCTCTCTGTCTTTGAACTCTGTCCTATGCACCTGTCTCATCAAGATCAATTGTAACACAATCATGACAATTGACAGTATATTGTTAGCCATTTGAACCCTGTTACATCTTACTGAAGCTACTATCATCCATGTAAAAAACATTGCTAATGATAGCATCAAAAAGACGACTGCAAATGAACTGATATACTTTAGATATCTGCACGACATGAG
>JASDQU010264558.1:0-15413 GCA_032191745.1 Picea mariana
AGAGTTTTACTCTATTAAGTTATTGCTGATAAACCCCCATATTATTGTCAATAATAAAAACAAAAATTGTGCATACATCTTGTGTCATTTGTGTTCCTTGTGATGATGACTTGTTGATGATATATTGCTGATATATGTTCACATATAACTGGTTATAAATGACAGCAATGGGTAATGAATAAATGGTGAATGTTAACTAAGGAGTTTTATGTAAAGTGGGAAGTTTTGGGAAAAAGATCCCCACACTCATTCACCCCCCCTCTAAGTGTGGTAGGTGTGTCCAACAATATCAAGGGTCCAATGTTTACATTCATTGGGAACAAATTCTCTTAATTTTTAGAAACTTTTCATGGTATTTTCCTTGTAAGGAAAGGAAATTGAAATCAGGGGTATCCAAGGGAAACCCTCTAAAGTGATAAGCTCTTACAACATGACAAAATTTCTTAAAAAAAGACACCATGGTGTAATTGCATAGTTGTGCTCACTACATGTTCAAACATCTAGACTCTCTATTCATGTGTATCTCCAAAACATTGTCAACACTCATTCCAAGGTATTTGGAGTTATGCTTAAGGGTCTTCCACCTGCTCAAGATTGTGACCATGGTATTCATTTTCAACCAAGAATTATACCACCTAACATTAGACCTTACATGTACCCATATGCACAAAAGAGTGAGATTAAGTCTATGGTTCAAGAAATGTTAGAGGTTGGCATCATTCAACCTAAACAAAGTGATTTCTCTTCACTAGTGGTGATATTTTACTAAAAGGAAGGTTCATGGCATATTTGTCCAAATTATAAGGAGATAAAAAATATGTCCATTTAAGATAAGTTTCCTATTCCTTTCATTTTTGAATTATTAGATGAATTGTAGGGAGCAATTCTCTTTACCAAGTTGGATCTTTGTTTTGGATATCATCAAGTCAAAATGAGGCAAGAAGATATCCCCAAAACAACCTTTAGGACACATGAAGGTCATTATGAGTTTTTGGTGATGTTGTTTTGCCTTACTAATGTGAATGAACCTTCCACATTTCAAATCTTGATGAATTCTATTTTCAAACGCATCCTCATAAAATTTAAGTTGGTATTTTTTGATGATATGCTAATCTACAACAAATCTTGGGAAAAATATGTGCAACATGTTGACATGGTATTAAAAATATTGGAGGAGAAACAACTATGTGCAAGTGCTTCCAAGTGTTCCTTCGGCATTCAGGAAGTGGAATATTTGGGTCATATTGTACCTCATGGAGGTGTTAAAGTGGATCCTAACAAAATGAAGGCTATGTTGGAGTAACCAATTCCCAAAACCTTGAAGAATATTAGAGGATTCGTAGGATTGACATGATATTAGCATAAGTTTTTCAAGAATTATGGTCAAATAGTAGCACTTCTAACAACATTATTGGAAAAGGATGCATTTTCTTAGACTCAAGAAGCAACCAAATATTTTCAAAAATTTAAGGAGGCCATGTGTACAACTCATATCTTGTCCACCCCTAACTTCACAAAAACCTTTATTGTGGAGTGTGATGCCTAAGTGAATGACATTAGTGTAGTTTTAATGCAATAATAAAAAACCCTTTCCTTTGGAAGCATCCAAATTAAAGGAAACAAATTGCTCAAACCCATTTATGAAAAGGAATTGTTGGCTATACTGCATGCATTTAAGAAACGATACCCTTACCTAATATGAAGAAACTTATAGGCAGAAATATATCATGATAGTTTGAATTACTTATTGGAACAATGATTATCTTGAGAAGAGAAAAAAAAATGGGTTATAAAGATGTTGGGTTATGACTTTGAAATTGTCTACAAAGTTTGATCCTCCAATTCGTTGATAGATTTATGGTGTTCGTGCGCATCAGGGTTCAAAGAAACTATTATTATTATTGTTTTAATAATTTGAATTTAAGGAGGTTGCAATCATCTTTAGATCACAACTCTCCAAGATTTAATGTGTAACTAAATGGGAGTCTCCCCGTGAGCATAAGGTTACTGTTATTTATATTCTAAATAAAAAGATACTATCTTGTGTTATCAAAAGAGAGTGCCCTCACTATGGTGGGAGGAAAGGATACATATTACTTGCATTGTAATGCTCTTTCATCAATCAATAGATATGTTCAATTCGAATTTCTTGTGGATGGTTGTTACATAGTGTGCATGGTTTGATTATGTAGCATAGCCGCACAACCCAAACCCTTGGAGGGGGTCCACTCTTAAGGTAAGACATTGTATATGTGTTGAATATGTATGTTGTAGTTTTTAATCTTATTTAGAGTGTGTTTATTTGTTAGTAGAGATTTCTTCTTTTATATTTATTCTTGTTTCCTGTAGATTACTTAGCTACAAAAATAAAAACCACTTGTGATTACAATCTAATTACAGAGCAGAGGTAGTGTTACTATATGATTAAACCAATGATAGTATCACCTCAGGAAGAGCCATAAATTGAATTTTGAATCATGGTGATAGGAGCTAGTTAAATGTTTAAATTGCAATGAAGTTAATTTTTGTTTGGAAACTCCAACGATCTATTTGTTGTCATTTTGACTTTACAATTGAATATACAAATTGATTTTGAGTCATTGGAATGGACATGTTTCCCTTTGAAAAAAAATTAGAATTTAATATGCATTTGATTTAGTCAATTCATAAATCTTGTTTCGTACATAAAATACAAAATGCATTGCAAGCTTACATAACCTTGGGTTAATAAACTAAATGAACTAGCAGATTTAGCTTACCCTTGTTCTTTAGGAAAGGTAATTAAAAAAAAATCATTTTTGGCATCATTTTCAGGGAGGCACTAAGGTGCTTTGATACTTGTTTTACATTGATTTAGGAGACACCATAATATTAGGAGATGATCTAAGGGAATTTTTGACAAATCCTCTGCTAACCTCCATCCTAAATGTTATGCATCAGAACATACTACGATGCATGAGAAGATTTAGAGATGCTCGGGGACATTTTTGTGGTGCAGTAGGATCCACCCACATCACTAACGAACTAAAAAAAAAATCTGTAGAAGGAGGGAGCCCAAAGGGTATTTTAAAATCTCAACATAAACCTCCTATCAAACAAATTGTAACCAATACAATAGTATCCATCGCCAAGTTGATTCTACAACACACATTTTCATAAACTCTCTTTCCATAGAATTTATTGGTAGGAAATAGGTTAGATTATCAAGAGAATAATATTCAAGAGCCTGATTTATCTATTGATTCTCTTGAATCTATGGTGTTTTGGAGAAAAGAGTTTTTAAACATTGATAATGAAGGAGAAAGTTCTAACTTGAAGGAACCTGTTACATTTAAATTTCGTATCCAAGAGTCAGATGACATGGTTCGAATGAAGAACATCCCACCTTCTTTCTTTCCTAACTTTTGTGTCCTGGCTAGCGAAGATATAGATACATTCCTATTTGATTTTTATGCCCTCTACCAAATATATGATTACTCCTTTCATGCCCAAAAGATTAAGTTATTTCCAACCACCCTGAAGGAAGCATCACTTTGTTGGTTAATGGGGCTTGGAGGGCATATTATTCACACATGGGAAGAGATGAGGAAAATATTCTTAAGGAAGCATCAATATTATTATAAGGCAAGGGATATTCGAGAAGAAAGTTTCAAAAAGACCCAAAGGATGATGAAAGCTTAGATGACTGTGTTGAGAGATTTAGTACAACCTACAATGATCGAAGAAAAATGCATTATATCTGGAGACTTTACGTATTATTCTCCTAAGAGGAATAATATATGATTATATAGATGTATTGAATCTAATGGGAGCTAGAGATATCTCAAAAATGACATATGAAGAAATTAATCAGTTGTGTAAATGTTACTCACGTGGAAATGCAAAATATGGAAGAGGCACATGAGACATAGTTTCAAAAATCACAAGCTCATCCAGAGGAGGGGTCACTAGGGATGAATTGGGAAATATATTAGAAAATTTCAAGACTAATATCCTTAGTTCCCTTGGATCTCAGTCATATACCATGAAAGCTAGAAATAAGCGTCAGATTTGGCATTACCCATTTTCTATTCCAAATGCCGAAAGAAGCACCCTATATGAGAAATCCCTCTAAATAATATAGAGACATGTGCTACATGTGAGAAAAATATAAATTTCCCTTCCTTTCCCGAGCTTAAGTATATCAAGGGGATAATGAGAAAACTGAACAAATCTACTTTGTAGCCCAAAAACAAACATGGCCACCATGACCACTAGGTATCACACAAGATCCATCCCAATATTTTGTTCCATATCAATACTCACCTCAAATCTGGTACTCATCCATACCATGGAAACAATGGCATCCTCAAGCTCAAAACCAACCTTTGCAATAGGGTTGGTGAGGGCCTTCATATTTTGGAAACTTGTCTCAACAAATCCAACAATATACCCTTTAGACACATCCTCCACTCTAGAATCCAAAAAAATTATAGTTACCATCCAACCAACCTCCTCAAAATTCACCATAGATACCTTCCCAAACCATTCCTAACTTAAATAATAAAGTATCCCAACACACCCATAATGCTAAAATACCTCCTTTCCCAACCTACTTAATTTCCCCTATGGATTGTAATGATGTTCACTTACACTCAAGAAAAGAGATTAATGGTCAGACTTCTCCCATTATACTAGAGCATGACAATGAGGATGGTCCCATTTAAATGAATAATAAGATTTTCAAACCTTCCTCCACAATGCAAGCAACTACCCGAGAGATTTTTATCCAACCACACTAGGTAGGATCAGTCCTAACTCCTTCGTATCTAGAAATATTGTGCATAGGCAAATTCCTTACACAAAAGAAAATTGATTTTCTAGGAGAATTGAGAAATTTGTATGTCAAAATTCCTTTATTTAAGGATATTAAAGATGTCTCAATTTATGCCAATGATTTCTAAGAACTTTGCCTAAGAAAATTGGGAAGAAAAAAGAAGGACCGTTAGACTGTTCATGTTAGGAAAAATTTTCATGGCTAAGTATGTAGATATAGGAGGTCCAATTGTTAATGTTAATATCAATAACACTTGCATCCCCAACACCTTGATTGAACTAGGGGCATATATTAATGTTATGACCAAGGAGACAATGGAAAAACTCAAAATACCTGGTCCATATCCAAATCCTATGGTTCTTTAGTTAGTTGATAGGTCTAGAGTTAAACCAAAGGGAGTATTGGAAGATGAAGTTGTTTCTATGGATTCTTGGGAGTATCGATCAGACTTCATGATCTTGCAACCAAAATATAACCTAGGGGTATACCCATTGATATTGGGAATAGTTATCCACTATTGATGCATATATTTTTTTGTAGGTAAGGAGATATGGCCATTTCTCATGAGAATTCGACTAAAAGACTCACTCTTTACCCCCTTTCTAAACCTTCTTATGATTCAAAAAACCCCACTTGGATAGAATATAGTGATGAAGAGACTATCCAAATTGTTCTGACTTTGGACCAAGCCTGGAAATTTAGAAAAAATACTGAGGATGATCTAATTTTCACTTTCATAGCACATCCTCATATAGTTAGGCATCCAACTTACCCATCCCTTGGAGATATTCTAAGAACATATTCTCAGGAAACATGCTCATTAGCTGAGTTGGCACAAAAATTTGACTCCATGATTCCTTTATATGCCATATCTGAGAATCATAGCACATCAGTTGAGATCCACCTAGGAAAAACCTTGAATGTTAACTCTAAAATAGAACCTTCTCAACAAGATCAACTCATCAAGATGTTGCAAAATAATAGTAGTGCATTTGCTTTGGATTATACTAACATGAAAGGGGTCCATCCCAATCTATGTACTCATCACATATATATTAGGGAAGACTCTCAACCTATTAGGTAACCTCAACAAGGAATGAACCCCTCTTTGAGGGACATAGTGAAGGAGGAACTAAAAAAGTTACTTAATGTGAACTTTATTTATCTTATATTTGACAGTAAGTGGGTCTCACCCCTAGTAATTGTGCCAAAGAAGAATGGGAAGTGGTGTGTGTATATTGACTACAAAGAACTAAATTAGGACACTCTAAAATACTACTCACCTTTTTGATTCATTGATCAAGTCCTAGATACCATGGAAGACAATACATTTTTCTATTTTCTTGATGGATTCAATGGTTATAACCAAATTCAAATTTCACTCGAGGACCAAGACAAGACTACCTTTACGTTCCCTTGAGGAAGTTATGCCTATCGAGTATTAACATTAGGATTATGCAATGCCCCTGCCGCTTTCCAAAGGGAAATCCTCAAAATATTTCATAACTTGATTCTTGATCATGTTGAGATATATATGGATGATTTAATTGTATACGGGGCCCCTTTTCAAGAATCCCTAGACAATATTGAAACTTTTTTAGTCATATGCCAAGAAACAAATCTTTCCTTTAGCAATGAAATATGTCATATGTTCATCATTGAGGGGATTTTTTTGGGTCATCACATATCACCTATAGGAATTAGAGTGGACCATGCAAAGATAGAGGTAATTCTAAAACTTCTAGTCCTTGCAACTCAAAAGGATGTTCATATTTTTATAGGGCATGAAAGGATACTATTGAAGGTTTATTGAAAATTTTACTAAGATATCATCACCTTTTTTTCAACTACTCTCAAAAGATATAGAATTTTTCTTGACTATCCAATGGCAGATTGACTTTGAATATTTGAAGGAAAAGTTGTTAGTTACACCAGTACCGTGGGGCTCAAAATGGTCTTTACCTTTCCACATTTCTACAAATGTTTGGGATATAACTATTGGAGTTATATTGGGACAAAATCAAGAACATATACCTTATTCCATTTACTACATCAATAATATTATTACTTTAGTTGACCAAAATTATATAGTAACTGAAACACAATTTCTTCTTGTTAATCATGCCATCAATAAATTTCGTCATTACATCGTTGATTACCTTGTGTTTATACATACTGATCATTATATGATTCATTATCATATGAATAAACCTATTATTAATGGTAGAGTGACTAGATGGTTTCTTTTGTTGCAAGAGTTTGATATTATAATCCTTAATAAACCTAGAAACAAGAATGTTGTTGTTAATTTCCTTTGTAGGATTACTAATGAGGGAGATGTTATTCTTGTAGAGGATGATTTTCTAGATGAACATATATTTTCTTTGTCTATTAACACACCTTGGTTTGTAGACATTTCTAACTATCTAGATGTAGGAAATATTCTGCGACACTTTTCACCAAGGGAATGTTAGAAGGTCATCAGACTGAGTGTTGTGCACTCATGGGTCGAAAGCCACCTTTTTGACATAGGGTCGGATCAGCTTGTTATTCGACGATGTGTTCATGAAGATGAGGTTTATGAAATCCTTGATTCCTACCATGATGAACCTTGTGGAGGAAATTTCACTGATAAGAGGACTGCAAACAAAGTATTACATCTAGGATACTATTGGCCTACCATATTCATGGATTCCAAAGATGATGTCAGAAGTTGTGACAACTGTTAACGTATGGGTTGACTAGTCGGTATGATGAAATTCCATTGCAGCTTGAAGTTTTGGTAGAGCCCTTTTAAAAATGGGGCCTTGATTTTGTAGGGACAATCAAGCCACCATCAAGGTAGAAAGTGTATATCTTGTGCATTGATTATGTGACCAAGTGGGTTGAAGCCAAGGCTCTCCCAAATGCCACTGAGAAAGAAGTAGCTTACTTTCTACTTTAGGAGATTTTTGCTTGTTTTGGGGTTCCCTGAGAAAGAGTCATTGACCAAGGGACTTAGTTTACTTCCCAAATCATTCAGTCCATCACCCAAAAATTCAATATCAAACATTGAATCTCCACTCCATACCATCCACGGGAAAATGGATAGGTGGAAGTCACAAATAAGGTTTTGGAGGCCATACTGACCAAGATAGTGAAAAAAGATCACAAGGATTGGGATTACAATCTTCCAGAGGCTCTTTGGTATTATCAAACCACTTGGAGAAATACCATAGGCTTCACTCCTTATGATCTTGTGTATGTAAACATAAGAGTTAAACATTGAGAACTGCATTACAAGTGAGATTGGATCTCTCAGAAACTAAAAAGAACCAGTTAAATCAGATTAATGAACTTTATGAGATTCATCAATATGATTTACAAGAAACCTCTCTTATCCAACAATAGAGAGCTAACTGGAATGAAAAATTCATTAAGAACAGGAAATTCAAGGAAGGTGATTGGGCCCTCCTATTTGATTCTAGGTACAAGAATTTTAAGGGTAAATTCTACACTTATTGGATGGGGCCATATGAGATTGACATTGTTTATGACAATGGCTCGGTGAAATTTGACACCATTAACGAAGATAGGACTCCATTGATGGCCAATGGTCATTGATTAAGACTATATCGAAAGCCAATGACCAAGGAAGAGTTCATACAAGACCTGATTAAGAAATAAAAAATTGAGGTTGTAACCGAGGTGGCTATTCCACCAATGTCTACATCCTCTTTATTCCTTTTCCAGTTCAATTTTCAAAAGAAAAAAGGAAGAAGGAAAAATAATATAAAATTTGGTAGTGAAACCCATGTTCTGGGCATTACTAGACTTGGTGGTACTAGAAAACTAGATTTTGGATGGTATCACTAAGCATAAATAAATCCAATTGTGAAAACCTATTTGAGGTGCAATTGGACATGTTTTTCCTGAAAACCAGTTTACTAGCATGCAAAGTCTAAGGGAAAAAAAAGGAAAAAAGAAAAAAAAAACTCCAAGTCTTAACTCCACAAAGTAATCAAGCTACATTATTGGGATCAACAACACTAAGGGTGAGCCTCTACTCTATTTTAATTCAAATGGTCTCATACCAAGTTGCAAAAAAATGGTTTAACTACTCTCCTACAACCAATTCAATATGAAATTTAGTTGATTGAGGCTACTCCAAGGAATATTTCACCTCACTTACAAGCTTCATAAGAATGATTTTGAGTTTTTTTTTCTAAGTTCTTAAGTATAGCAATTTATGTAGCATTCTGGATCAACAAAAATACTTGATTGTAGAATAAATGAAGAGGATTACAACTATATCATTATGCATATCACTAACTATGCATCAATTTTTACAACAAATATGCCTTGTAGACTCAAGGCATTAACTCTCTGATAATTCAAAGTTCTCTCTTTCAACATGATAACTCTAGGACTTATTCTATCCTTTCTAATTCAACAATCACTCTTTGTATCTAGTTGATCATGTACTAGGAACTTACTTTGTCAAAGGATAGCATGCCATCTATAATCCAAGAAATTCTCATAACAAATCCAAGTAGTTTCAAAACCTTTTTCCTGATTTTTTCTATGCAAACTTGAGAAATATAAAAGCAATCCAATTACTATGTGAATATACCAATACCCATTTCATAAGGATCCAAATGAAAAAAATCATCTTGCTTCCATACTTATCCAAATAACTTTTTCAAGCTCTCCGAGGACCGACACATAGGCTTACCTTCCCATCATGCAAGATTTCCCAAGGCATGCACGTCTACCCTTGCAACCCGTTGTCACAACCAACCAATGTCTGCCAATGAACATCTCAATGAACGAGCATGGTCATCCATTTCTAACTCCAAGGTAGGGGCCTTACAAATGCTATTTTAGAAATATCTAAATCACATGCCAAAATCAAGTAGGATGGAAAAGAGTTTCAACTTGATTTGTGATATAAACTAGCTAAATTCTAGTTTAATTTGAAACCTAATAACATTTCATATATTTGAAACCTAGCAACATTTCATTTTTCTCTTTCTTATAGAATGTAAAAATTAAAAGGACTCCGACTTTTGACCATTTCCATAAACACAAATGTATAAATTCATATAAAAATTTCAATGAATGCAAGGAAATTTCATCTTAATCTTCATATTAAAAACCAAAACTAGTTAATTAACCCCTTCTAACCCCTTTAACAAGATGAAATGCAAGAACTTGCACTTAGATATGCATGCTAAAAATTAATCCCAACTACAATTCATAATTTTCACCTCAATCTCTACACTCTAAAAGTAAAATAATTCATTGTTTTAGAGGAATTTCTATCCTAAACAATCTTTTTGATGTGTTAGGAATTATTATATATTGTTACACACACAAATTTAGATAAGTGTGAGATCTTATTATGGAGATAGCCATGAATTGAATTTTATTCATTCATATGATACACATATAAGTGCATTGATGTGACCTTTGGATTCATCTTCCAAGAGGTCACTTGGACTGCCTATGACATTTCCTATCACTCGTGACATCTCACATTCCCTCACAAGTGAATAGTACAAAATATCGTAACCCTAGACAGATTATGTTTCCAACATTACCCCCTTAATCTGAAGGGGTGTATGTGAGTCCAATAAGAGATCTGAAATCTAGAAGTGGACAACTGTCAATGGATGAATATGCTCTCTAAATCTGGTGGTTTTGGGATGACCACAAACCAAAAGGATAGTAGAAGTTGATGTCTTCTACTAATTGGTGGTGATGGTTTAAGGAGGACCACAAACCAATCTGGTGGTTTATGGATGACCACAAAATCTGGAACTTCACTCTAAGGCTCAATGGTTCCTGAAACATTTCCTAAGTTGGCTAGAAGCTGGAAGCTGATGTCATTTGTTGATTAGAACTGTTATCGAATGTTAGTTTTAAATATGACCATAAACCATTCTATAGTAAAAGTTGAAATCATTCTCCCAAGTGGAGGTTTAAGGAAAACCACAAATCATTGTCTAGCAGAAGCTGTAAGTCTTTTAATAAGTAGTAATTTAAGGAAAACCACAAACCAATTTGATGGTTTTAGGTGGTCACAAACTGAATCATGCTCGCTTGTTACTGTTCAATTGACATGACTTCGAAACTTGAAGCTTGAATGTCAATTGTTGATGTTGTTCCCCCTTGTCAGGTACAAGGTGAGAAGATGCAAATCTCTCCACGGAAACATGTTCCAATACTCGAGAATGAATTCATCGGTATGAATGATATATCTTCTTGACTATTGACGACCATCACCAAGAATTCATCCACCCATAGTGGTTCTTTACTCTTGCAAGTTTCTTGTGTTTAGAACATTTGTTTGAAGGGTGATTGTGCTTTCCACAATTCTCACAAGGATGAAGATAAAACCATTGATCTTTCATGTGGCCAACTCGATAACAATGTTGGCATTTTGGAATCTTCTCTTTGTTAGGATATTTAGACACTTAGGAGTTAGTTAAGATCTACCTGGTCTAATGTGTCATTAGGTAAAAATGTGTTTCATAGTGTGTTTCTTTAGTATGCATTAGTATGCATTTGTAGTTAGGAAATCCGACGGTCATGATATGTTCTCGACATAGAGTGATCTGATGATTAATAATCTTCTCGATCTTAACAACCATTGATCTGTGGCTTAACACCCGATTCGTCCATGATCTCTATTTAAAGATCATGGATGGTCATTTTCCCATGATTGATTGTGAGAAACTCTCTTGTAAAATCTCTCTGTAAATTTTTTCTTTTGCATTAATAAACTGCTCCAAGTGGTCGCATTGGTTGGGGCCGTGGATGTTTCCCAGTAGGGGTTTTACCACGTAAAAACATAGGTGTGTTGATATTTTATCTGGTTGTGTGAGTGGTTACTGAAGGTGTTCTTCTTCTGTTGAAATACTTGTGTTGTCGAACATGGTATCCGAGCCTATTTGAAGACCTGCTCCTGTTGTAGATCGAGATCGTGAAGCCGAGTTTCCTCATCTCCATTTTATTTCATTTCCATACATTTCTGGGCTGAGAGGACTGTTTCATTGTGTTTGGAGTGCTTGTTTCAGTCAGGAACACTTTTCGTTTCACTCGAAAAGGTTTCCGTTTGCCTAAGATATGACAATTTCAGTCAGATCCGGAAGTATAAAGCCTAAATACGTATTTTTTTAAACAACAACAACAACAATCCTTTTGTGAAACAATACAATATGTCTTGCTAGACCATTTGGTTAAAAGATTCTTTATTAAGTAAGAGGTCTTGAGTTCAAGTCTCTCTTTTGTTACTTTTTTTTGAAAAAGTTCATGCTAAAATTGTAAAGTGTATTTCACTTCAAGTATAAAAGTGAATTACTATAAGTAGCTTTAATATTTTATTTTAGAGTTATTTATGAGGTAACTTCATTGTAAAAGTGATCCCTACTTCTCTTTATAAAAGTAGGCCACTTCATACAACAACTTACACCACCATGTGGTCATTTGGTTACTGTTATGTCGTTTTTAAAAATGACATAACTTTCACATATGAAGTCCGTTTTTAGTGTTGTTTTTTTTAAACCGCATATTTTTTCGAGATATTTCCATCCAGATCATTAGTTTCATTTTTTAAATCCATATTATCTACAGATTTAATATGGCTTCTTCCAGTAATATTTTTCTTACTAGCACCAACTACTTCCAATGAAAATCTCATATGGAAGATTTATTAAGAAGTAAAGGCTTGTATTGGATTACCTTGGGAAAGGAAAAAGAATCCAATGATGATGATAAGAAATTTAAATGGGCTAATAGGAGTGACGAAGCATATGGACTAATCAGAATGTCTATCTCTCCTAATTTAAGGTTCCACCTTAAAGAAATTGATGACCCCAAAGGAACTTGGGAAAATATTGAATCTGTGTTTGGTAAACTCCATATTATTCGAGCACAACAGTTAGAAAATCAAGTACTGACCTTAAGTCCAAGTGTTTTTTATTGCCTTGGAGACTAAGTGTTTAAGTTTAAAACACTCATAATTTTATGTGAAGAATGTGAGATAAAAATGGAGGAAGAATGTTGCATCTATCTTATTCTTTCTAAGCTAGGTAGTTCATATTGTTTGTTTGTATATACCTTTTATGTCATGAGAGAGGCTCTAGGAAAATATTATGAAAAACCCACTCTTGAGTCCTTTTGTTGTGTTTTGATTAGAGAGGAAGATAAGATTGTACAACTTGGAGTGATCAACACTGCAAGTACCTCCAACAAAGCCTTAGTTTCCCAACAGAAAGTTAAACACAAGTATCCCAAGAAGCAACATCCTCACTACAACAACAAGCAACATAAGGGTCCCAAGCCCGCTCAGACAACTTCAGCTCCTAATGGTGACAAATGAACAAAATATAAAAATAAGAAGACTGACAAACATTGCAACTTTTGTGATAAATATGGTCATCATGAGTCCAAATGTTTCAAGAAGATGAAATATTTAGAAGCAATGATGAAGAAGCACAACATCAATATTGATTCTACTTCTTCTTCTTCTTCTCAAGGACATGCACTTTTCGCTTCTGGTTTCTCCTTCAATACAACTTCTACTTCTTCTTCTGATGAGTGGCTTATTGATTCTGGAGCATCTTATCATATGGCTAAGGGTAAAGACATATTTTCTTCTCTAAATGAATGTAACACCAAGAAACTATTTGTTGGTGATGATAGATCTCTTAATGTTGTAGGATCTGGAACAGTTCATGTAGATAATGGGTATTTCAATGATGTATTATGTGTTCAAAGTCTTTCTTGTAACCTTCTATTAGTATATCAAATCACTCATTTAGGTGAAGGTAAAACCATAGAGTTTTCACCTCACCAAGTTGTAATCAAGGATCTAAAAGATCTTAAGCATGTTCTTGCAACTGGAATTGTTGATGATATTATCAAGTTGTACAAGTTTGACAACTTTGGGTCATCATATTTTTCATCAGTTTTTGTTGCTCATAGCGATGACTTGAGCAAACTTTGGCTTGAATGGTTTGGTCATCTAAACTATCGCTCATTGCAACAACTATGTAATCAATAGATGGTGACTGGTCTTCCTCTTGTTTCATGCAAAGATGGTGTTTGTGTTGGTTGTGTTCTTGGAAAACATCAGCGAGACAATTTTGACAAACGTGCCTCTTGGCATGCCTCAGGCCCTTTGCAACTTGTTCATAGTGATTTGTGTGGTTCACTTTCTTCTCCTTCTTTGTTTGGGTGCAAGTATTTTTTAACTTTCATTGATGATTTTTCCAGACGTACTTGGGTTTACTTCTTAAAACTTAAGAGCGAAGTTTTTGACAAGTTTTTGGCCTACAAGGCCCTTGTAGAAAAGCAATCTGGACATCAAATTTAAAATTTAAGAACATATAATGGAGGTGAATATGTGAACAATAATTTTNAAAATTAAAACAAATGTAAGTCACTTTCATGTATTTGAAAGTATAGCATGGGATCACATTCCTGATGAGAAAATGAAAACATTGCAGCCTAAAAGTGAGAAGTGTATATTTGTTGGTTATTCTGAAGATTTCAAAGGTTATAGACTTCTTTGACCACATTGTAATGAAATTATTATTAGAAGAGATGTTAAATTTGATGAAAATCTCTTGGTTTGTGAGACTAAATTTGACGATTGTGCCTTCTTTGACTTGCGAGCCATCTTTGACTTGCGAGCCATCTTCGGTGTTTGTTCTTTCTTTTGTTCCTATTTTGGTTTCTTCTTCAGATGATGATAGTGAGGGTGAAAATCCACCTTTGCCTGCTCACCTTCCTCCAAATGATTCCTTTAAACCTGAACCAGAACTAGTTCCATCGCTTCCTAGATGGGTCCGTTCAACACGAGAAGCCGTTGGTGGTCTTGTCAGTGATCCTTCAGATCAACGTCAAACACGTTCACATTTACAACGAGCCTCTTCTCTTTTGGCTCAAGTTTTTGAGACTCATGATCCAGAGATATTTGCAGAAGCTTCAGGTCATTTAGATTGGAATACATAAATGAATGAAGAGTATCGTTCCTTAATGAAAAATGATACTTGGGATCTTGTACCTGTCCCAAAAGGAAGAAAACTTGTTAGATGTAAATGGGTCTATAGAACTAAGTATGCATCAAATGGAAGTGTTGAAAGACACAAGGCTCGATTAGTTGCCAAAGTATTTTCCCAAGTTGAAGGAATTGACTATAATGAAACATTTTCCCCTGTAGCCAAAATGAATTCCATCTGCCTTGTTCTTGCTCTTGATGCCTCACATAAATGGGAGGTCCATCAGATGAATGTTAAATCTTCTTTCTTGCATGGAGATTTGCAAGAATAAATATACATGGAACAACCTCCTGGCAATGTCCAAAATGACTCTATCCTTGTTTATCGCCTTAAGAAATCTATTTATGGTCTTAAGCAAGCTCCTCGAGCTTGGTATGCCAAAATGGACAACTTTCTTATTGACATCGGATTCTCTAGATGCCATTATGATCCTAATGTCTATACCAAGAAAGTAGGAATCCATCTCATAATCCTTGTCCTTTATGTTGATGACCTTATTCTTACTGGTAGTGACTCAAAACTTTTAAACCATGTGAAAACCAACCTTA
>JASDQU010264561.1:431-15301 GCA_032191745.1 Picea mariana
ACTTGTCATCTTCTAAATTGATGACATCGTCTTGACTTTCGTCTTCTAAAAAGCTAATCATCTTGGCAATTTGTTTTTTGTATATGGGATTATTAGCCATTTCCACAAGTGGGATAGGGATTTTGATTTTGTTTATTTCATTTTTGAGACTAAAATTTTCTAGAGCCTTTTCGCTCTCTATGTTTAGGGCCTCCATTCCTTTCTTTTCAGCTTTTCTTTGTGGTGCAGATTTGAATTCACTCATAGGGAACTGTGTTTTTGCGGTGGGTGTTCCTACTGACTTTGGCTTGACAGGTTGCATTTCGGCCATGTGAGTTTTTGCAATCTGTTTGTCAGCAACTTTTGTAGCTGCTTCATCAATTTCGCCCCTAGGAAAGATGTTTTTTGTTGGGACGGTTGGAAGACTCTTGTTCTTAGGTCTTAAATTATATTTGTCATGTAGTTTCGATATAATATCATCTGCGATACCTTGATAGGCCAAATCTTCAGACGTATCGTTGCTAACATTGTCTTCCGATCTAATTTTCTTATTTAAGGATTTTTTGTAATCTTGTCTCGATAAATAAGGTGATTTATTATCGTCACCAACATTATTAATATCCTCATCAAACTCTTCAAAATATTCTAGATATTCCTCTCCAATGAAGTTTTCACTTTTGAAGGGGGTTGGGATTTTTTGATCCTCATTTTTAATTGTTTTCTGTGGGGCCTGAGGATCAAGATTCCTTCTAAAATCCTTCCTAGGAAAATTATCCGTTTTTGATTTATCTAGTTCCATTTTTGAGATCTTATTTGAAATTTCTCTAATTACCCTAGCCATCTCATCTATTTTATTTCCCGAGGATTTACCTGATTCTGACGATCCACCTTGTTCTTTGAATTTCCTATTTTCTTTGTTCCCAATTTCTATTTTTTCTTTTAATTTCCCTGATGCCATCATGTTCGATTTGATTTCAAGAGCATCATCTTGCATTTTCGTGAGATCTGTTGATCTCCTTTCTCTTTATAATATGGAGAAATCGGGATCAAAGGTGCCAACAAAAGTCACCTTTGCTGCGGGTTGAGAAGGTTTGACCTCAACCGAGATTTTATTATAAAACTTCTTAAACCTTTGCGTGAACTCTAGAACAGATTCTGAGTTTTTCTATCTAAGGGCCCCGAATTTGGTTAGATAATAGAGGTGGTCCCTCATCTCCCCCCATTGTCTAATAAAAGCATTTTCAAGTTCTTCGTAATATCTTAGAGATCTGGCTGCTAAGGCTCAGAACCAGGTCCTCACCTATCCTTTGAAAGTTTGAACGAGGAGTCTAGAATATACATCTTCGTGTTCAATTCCAATGATGTCGACAAATTGGTCAAATAAGTTTATATGTTCTTGAGCGGTCAAATCTCCCTCCCTTGTAAACTTGGGAAGGCTTTTCATATAATTTTTGGGAAGGTCATGTAGGGGAACTGGGAGGACAAGGGGGGCATATCTAGCAGCTACTTTAGCAAAGATTCTAGGAAGCGGTGCTTGGACAACTGCTGGTCCTCTTGGGGAACCACCCCCAGCTCCAGCAACTCCGTGTGTGGCCATTGATAGATTTGAGGCTGAAGCTCGGAATGTGTGAGGAGAAGGCTCATGAAAATATGGGGAAAATACCTCAGGAAAAGAGAACGTATCATATGAGAGGAGAAGCGAGACAGATATCTCAAGTGTTTTCGTAACGTTCAACTGCGTAAAATCAGTCTAACAAATAGTATGTATGGGTGAAATGATTTTTCTAAGGGATCTTCGTGACTTTAAAATCTTTTCTAGATCAGAGACTGGCGAGATTTGCTTGTCATCCAGGTTCTTTCTGGTGTTCTTTCGGCTAATAGCCAGTTTACTTATCATGGAGTCACCAAGTGAAAAATATAAGGTAGCCTTAGAAGGTTTTCTATCTTTGTTCACTATCAAAGACAAAAAGTGTCAATGTCATTCTTCCCAGGGAAAAGTTTCGTTTCTTCGTTCCCAGGAAACGGCACCAAAAAGATGTTAGTCCTGAGTTTATACTTTAAGGCTCAAAAGTATACCATCAAGGCATCCGAAAAATAAAGAGAATTAAGGAGTAAGAATCAATTGTGAAGGGTAAATCAGAGTTGGTTTCTCAGCTGTCTCTGTCTAGCTTCCCATTGTTCTTGGATGGAAATTTCTTTCTCAATCACTGCCCATGAACGTTCTAATTCGACTCGAGTAGTTGTTGTTTGCAGTATAGTATTAAGCAAGTTCAAAGCAATACTAGTTTGATCCTGTAGGCCGGGTTCTATGTTAGGTTGTCTATTATTTGGGACAGTCATGAGGATTAAAATTTTATTAAATTATAAAAAAATTTAGAAATTGTTGCTTCAGTTTTTTTGAGATGAAATAGAAAAAGGAATTTTGGAACTCAAAATAATAACATGATAACAATAAAGGTCATTTTCTGTACTTGAAGTAATTTGATAATATTAAAATGAAAACAAAGAAACACTGTTGGAGAATATGAGGCTTTAATCTTGAAAGAATCTCATATCATAACAGAAGAAGGGGAGAAAAACAAAATTTCTAATGGAGTATAAGGTATAACCATCCAACAGACCTACAGTTCTTGAAACTGCTGATCGCAATCACAAAGGAAAAAATGTAAATGATTAGATAATCAAATAATTTTGAATTAAACTATAGCTGATCATTCATTAGAAAGACATGGAATAAAAGATATTGAAAGATATTGAAAATAGGGTGAAGGAGCACATAGCTTCAAGGTGATAGAATTCAAAATCTCTTTTGTATCATCTATATTATTGTAAATCGTAGAACTTCTAATACAATCGGCTCCCCAAAAAAACCCAAATAACTTTCTCAGTCTTTTGAAATTATATTTATACATGATCACCAAACATTTTTCCCATTGGTGATTAACTAACTTCCTAAGACTAACAGTTACATGAATGAGCAATGTCGAACTGTTTACATTTCTATTCTAACTGCTTTATTATTCCAATGATGAAAATCTTCAAAACAGTATTTCATGTCTGTGTTGATGAACCTCCTCCTTCTGCTTTAAGACAACGAATACATTTTCCCAGAAACTGCACTAAAACTCTGGGAGCTTCTGGAATATCCTTTTCTTCAAATAAGAAAAAATTTCTCTGTAGTTTTGGCAGACAGTCTTCGATTATCTTTCTCGTGAACTTAATAGTTTGTAGCTTTAAGTTAGGAATTACTATCCATTTGTCAATTTGAGTGACATCGACTACCTTTATTTGTGGAGTCTCTACCTGAATTTCTTCCAAATCCTCTTTGAATCTTAACTGATGCTTGACAATGTTAATTTCTCTTAACAACCCTAGACAATCATTTTTTCCAATGTTCAATGAAGTTTTCTCTAAAAGGTCAAAAATTCCTTGACAGCTATCATTAACTTCTCTGGTTATTTTCTTGTTTTCTGCGAGGTTTGCCTCCCACACCTTGAGTATTATATCACCTTTAATCTATTCTGAAATAGATAGCTTTTGATTCTCTTTGACCTCCTCTTTTTTTGAAACATCCACTGCTTTTTGAAAGGTTGTTCCAGTTGCTTTCACTTCTCTCTCCTTCTGGAGAATACTCTCCAAAGATTTACTTGCTCCTAGAAAGTAATTCTAAATAAACCCAAGCTTAAATAACACTCCCTGTTGCTCTTTTTCTATCTTTGTATATATTTCCAGCGCCTAGGCTTGGAAGATTTCAAGCTCTACCACTTGATTTTGAATGGAATTAATCTTATCTTGTAATTGTTTATTCATTTCCTCTTGCTGTAGGACCTGTTCTTGAATGACCTATATTTTCTTATTTGCTTTCTCTAAGCTTGCTTTCAATTTTTGAATCTCTTGAATGTCATTTAATTTATCTCGTTCTAGACCCTTTTTTATCTCCCAGCTAATATTTCTTTCAGTTCCCTTTAATTGACCCTGTAGCTGAGCTATCATCTGATCTTTCTGCTCCAACATAGTTGTCAAACTACCAACAAAGTATAAATTTGCCGATGCTAAGGCTCCCATTTTGTATGCTATTTCTGTAGCGAATTCTCCCTCTTTAATTTTTTGTCCATCTATAATGATCTTGTGCTTTTTAATCATCATATCTCCTCTTGGATGCATTTCCTATTTTAGGATAGCCTTTCTCTTTTTACTGAAAAAATAATCCAAGGAAGGAATCTCATCTCTAGAGATAAGCTCAAGATCACTGACGTATAGAGCTCCCTCTTGGGGATTTCCATAAGTAGACTGCAATGGAGTCAAAGAAGTAATGGGACTTCCAAGTTCTGTCGATGTTGTTCCTCCTACGTTTTTGGGAAAATTCTCAGGGATTTCTGAGGGTGTTTCCAACTCCTTTCCTTTCCATGCCTCTAATTTTTCTGTCTGAGGAACTTCTGTTTCTTGTGAAGGTATTTCAATCTGCTCCATTTTTCCCTTTGTATTTTCTTTATCCTGTACATCTGTTTCAAATCTTGGGGGAGGCCCTTCCTGCTCTGGAGGAGGGGTTGTGGATTCACCCTGCAAATTTTTTGGCAAACAACTTCTCCTATGACTTTGGAAGGACATGAAACCAATCTGTAAATTGGGTGATAAGGCCCATACCCTGTTAAATACCTCCTCATAAGTTTTAACCTCCCTAAATATATCATCATAAACATATTTTTTTTGTTCATAAGATTTCATATAACAATGCATCAAATCTATGCTTACTAATTGATAAGGATCATGCTTTTTATGCTTAATATCTACTAGTTTTATTTCTTCCAATGCTTCAGCTTCCACTTTAGAATGGCCTAGGTTTAGTAATGAAAATTTCCCAACATACACAAGGAAGATTGGCCAGGATTTATTTTGAGCTTCCTTTAGTTGTATTCCAATACCACCTTTCACTATTTGATGTGCTACCTCCCTCAATACCAGTCTGTTTGGGAGGAATTTCGGAAGTGCGTGAGGGGGGATTGAGCACCCATAAACCCTAATGTAAGAGAAGTTTTCAGCAATAAACTAGTCAGCTATTGCTTTAAGATTTTCTGAGACTGGCTCAAAAATGTGAGGGGGTTCACAGCCATAAAACATTTTATGCATTGGAATTATGTGAAATCACAGATTTCGTAAAATGCATTCTTAACATTTTCTTCCCATAGCACAGAGTGATACTCGTGAATGGGTTCGGGGCATGTTATGTTACAACTCCAATTCATCAGGAGAAAAGGAGTCACAAAGTAGATTGCGTCTGTAATATATGTTGACATGTAAAAGGCCACTAGCTGACCTTTAGATTTTTCAACTCTATAATTTGAAACTTCTTGAGCTAGGTTATCAGACAAAATATTACTCCAGTTAAACGTGTATCCTTCTGAAGCTTCTTCTAAAAAGGGTACCCATTCTGCAGGAAAATGGCAGGGATTCTTTTTCCCGAAAAGTATACACAGCATAATGGCTACATAGACCATGTACTAGTTCAAAGACGTTGTGGCATAAACCCCATGGGTATCAGCCCTAAAATTTGATGGACATCTCCACCATTCTTTGATTAAATTGGGATAAGTTCGGTTTGCCTCAGTACACTCCTTCCTTTGAAATTCAGCTAAAAGCTCGTCATTATAAATGTACTTAGGATTTGGTAAGAGTTTATACATTACTTGTATATGTTATGGCCTGAATGAGTCGACAACAACCCCTTGATCATTTAAAATGCTTCTTGTCGAGATATCAACCTTTTCGAAGTACCAATTGATCATGTCGTTGTATTCCATAAGATTAGGGTGTGCAACGATATTATGAAGCTCTGATTCTGCTATATCCCGAAAGTGATTCACATAATCAGTAGGAGAATTCTTGATTTTGTAATCCAGGAATTCAGAGATTTGTGTTCAGGATTTAATTGAGTCGATGGCGTGCAACGTAGTGTTGGATATGATATCTGCTTATGGATTACACATCTCCTCTGTATCTTCACTCTTCTTCAGTGCTTTCTTTGGTGCCATGACTTTATGTTAGATGGAAAACCTGTCATAGAAAAGGAGTGTATGAGCTCGGTTGAATGCGTCTTACGCTTGATAGTATGAAACATAATATGTTGTGAAACACAGACTTTTAAACTCTCTTTTAATTCATTTAACGATGAAGGTACTAACATAGATGACAAGAATTCAATACATTGAATGCATTGGATATTTACTAAGATACGCATTAGTGTCACATATCATCAGTTATCCTTTATTAAAGTGGTCGCATTTTGGCGCTTTTGAATTCAAAATTCGGAAAATTTCATTCAATCGGAAACCGAAACGTGAACAAACCTAAAAAATTTGATTGGCATTAATCATGTTTCCAAAACATAATTAATTTAGACTAAACATAGATTAAGAGTCGAGACTTCGTGTTTCAAGATTTCGGGGATTGTGTTGACAAGAAGTATGTTATCGCTGAATCTCAATTTAGGAAATTGCGAAATCACGACAAGTTTAAATTAGGACTTAACTTCGTTTTAGTAAATTAATTAATCAGTATTAAACCCACTTTGATTCTTTCGGGATTTCAGGGATCGTGTTGACAAGAGGTATGTCATTGATGAACCCCGAATCCTGAAATCACGATATGATTAACTTAGGCCTTAAATTTTCGTATTAATGAGTTAATTAATCAGGTTTAAGGACTAACTTCCAAAACATGATTAAATCAGTTTAAACACAGATTATGAGTTGGGACTTCGCGTTTCGGGATTTTAGGGATCATGTTGACAAGAGGTATGTTATCCCGAAATTGCGATACGATTAACATAGTCCTTAATAATTAGTAACTTCCATATTTCGGGAAATCTGGGATCGCGATTCCGCGATTGGAAATGAATTAAAAAACGTGTTCTTAGTAAACCCCTAATTCTGAAAAACTTTTAAATGTTAATCTTAACTCCTTTAGGGTTTAAGATTTTTGTGATTTAAAAAATAATTTTACAGAAAGCACGTCGGGACTTTTATAACATTTTTGGTTTTTTGCCTTTTATTATTTANTAATATATGTTTCAACAGTAGTATACTATTTCACCAAGTGGGTTGAAGCTATGCCAACGTTCAAGGATGATGGAGAGACAACAAATCTCTTCTTGTTTAATCAGATAATAACAAGGTTCAACGTTCTGAAGGATATTTTCACTGACCATGGCAGTCACTTTCATAATAAAATGATGTCTGAGTTAACATCAAAGCTAGGGTTAAGAAAAGAACACTCATCACCTTATTACCCAGAAGTAAATGGTCAGGTGGAAGTTGTGAATAAGTCACTCAAGATAATTTTATAGTGAATGATCAATTCCTCCAAGTCAAATTGGCATTTGATGTTATACTCGACATTGTGGGCCTACCGAACATCTGTAAAGACTGCCACTAGTTTCTCACCTTTTCAACATTTTTACAGGTTGGAAGCAATCTTGCCTATAGAATGTCGGATCCCATCTCTTAAGTTGGCAGTACAGTTATTGACATACACTTCAACGCTTGAGGAACTCTTATTATATCTCAAGAAGCTTAACGAGAAATGATGTGATGTAGCCTTGGCTAACGAGGCTCACAAGCAGAAAGTCAAATGTTAGTATGATCAGTCCGTTCGTCCTCAGATTTTCTCTGAAGGTGAGCTTGTCTTGGTCTATGACCATGATAAGGATCCCCCAGGGGTAGGTAAGTTTAAACCCATGTGGTTCAGACCATTCATTGTGAAGGAGGTATTAAAGAAGGGTGCTTATCCTCTAGTTGAATTTGAAGAGACAACTTTAGCAGAGCCTAGAAATGGGCTCTACCTCAAGAAGTATTACTCATAGGTGAGTCTCCTTGGGTGAATTATTGTATATATGTATAGTTATTATACATTTTATTTTTTGTCTTATGGACGTGTCATTTTTTATGTCAACTTTTTCGCTATGGCAGATGTCAAGTGAATCAAATGTGGTCATTGGATTCGTGGACGATGCTAGCCGACACACTTGGAGGCTTGCTTCTGCATCTTGGTTCATCTTCATACCTCAAGGCCAGTTGTTATCTTCTAGAGGTATTTGTTTAGGTGAGACAACAAATAACGTCGCCGAATACAGTGTAGTAATAAAGTTGCTTCATGATGCCTTGTCGCATGGTATCTCTTACCTCCAAGTCTACTTAGATGCACAATTGGTCATGTCCCAGTTAAATGGGGTTTACCGCATTTACGATCCTACTCTACATCGACGATTCCTTAGGGTACGCCTCTTAGAACGTTGTGTTTATTACATTACATATATCCATTTTTCTAGGAGATTGAATCAAATAACATATACTCTAGCTAATCAAGTATTAGATTGGCATATTGCACACATGTAAGAAAAAGCACACACATACACATGCAAATACATTTGTAAATAAATGTAATCCATAAGACATAAAAAGATGTAAATACACATATATATATCAAAAGTCTTAGAGTACATAGGTGGGTGTAAGTGCCTCAAAATTATTTCCAGTATATGTCACGGGGCTTATGCCCTAAAAAATATACAAAAAAGTTCACTCAGAATGTAAGTGGTCCATCCTAAGCTAAGGGTGGGGCCTGTTGGCCCTACCGTAGTGAACCACGACGTTTTCCAAATGCTAGAAGAGTTGGACCCAAGTCTGTGGCACCCCAACTACGTGAGGTTGCATCGATGGCAGGAGATCCTTGATCTCTACCATAGGGACTATGCAAGTGAGCGCAATGAGGTTTCGCTCCACCCGTCTCAAAACTCTCTCAGCCTCTCCAGATGGAAGTCCCTCTGCTGTGGCTGTTGACCCGACAACTGCGGCTAGTCCTGCCTCTGGTCGAGGATGCCTCCTGGTCCTCAAGAACTCAACTGGATTCACTGGTCCCACATTTGTACATAACAGATACATAGTTGTCAGATACTCTCGTATGCATAAAAAATTGATATATATAAAAAAATAAAAATTAAATAACAATTAAAAACAAACATACCTATCTCTCCTCATTTTGCTCCAGAAGGTAGGAGCATATCAGGATCCCTGGAGAAGTTGAGCCCGACATAGGGGTAGTCCTCTATAGACGGAATTTTCCGAGACCACCAGTCGAAAAAAGCATCATTGAAGGCCTCAATGGTCCTCCCTCCCCCTTGTCACAGGAACAATGTCACCCATATGCACACTTCTGGGAGAGAGGCCACGTACCTCTGTACTGTCTCTCGTGGACTGAGACTAGGTACCCTCTTGAAGAAAAAGGAACATAGAACAGTCGTGAACTCGAAGTTTTTGTTATTCCATGCATCAAACTCTATCAATTGTCTCTTCATGCAATCCAGCATGGTTGTACTCCAGTCGAACACTCATTTATTTAAGCATTGTACTGCACAATGCATGTGCGCCCAAGAGGCCTGATGTAAGGATGCGAATCCAGTGATCCACATAATAAGTAAAACTATCACTTGCAGTGATAGGTTGGAAATCTTGTGGATCGACACTTGAGAACCCACTTTATATGTCCCAGCCTCGTGGTGTAGCCTGATCAATTTGGCTATGTTGTGAGGCCTAAGAGGAAAAGCACGAAGGTTGATTGGTTCCCCTCTCCTTGAGAGGCCAGTCAGAAAATAAATATCCTCAGTCGTTGGAGTCAATGACTACCCCTCGAGCATAAATGCCTTAGCGTCTAGGTGCCAGTAATATACCAAGGTGTTCAATAGCCTGGGTTGTGCCCTCATGAGTGAACACTGGAAGAATTTCAAAAACCCTCATTGTGCTAATACGACGAGAGAAGCATGGTCTTATATGACCAAAAAATCAATGTCTTCATGCTCCCTTTAATTCCAATGAACATACATCTTACAAAATGACAAGTTCAAAAGAGCGTTAAACTCTTGATTTTCAAACATTTTCATGTGTTTGAGGGTGTATGTGGGCTATGTTGAGCACAATCGCATATGCACATGGGCAAGTTTTTTTCTGCCCACGGGCATATGCATGTTGTCCTTGGCTAGCTCGTGTACACGCAGGGCTGCACCCTTTTTAAGAGCGCACACCCCCCCCAAAAAACAAAATGAACAAAAAGGGATGTATTGAATTGCAACAGGGGTTGATTTATACTTACTTGGCCTGAGCGGAAGTTCATTTCGTCCACTGAAGCTCTTGGAATCAAAGTTTTTAGCAAAGGGGTGTTTTTGTCTTTTTGGTTAATTCTCAATTTGCAATGGTTATAATGAGTTGCCAAGCTTCTATTTATAGACTTTTTTGTCCCTTTTTGTCATTTGTTTGAACCCTTTTGTCATTTTTTATGGCTTGAAAATTGTTTAGTATGGTTCTTGAGTTTCTCATTGGATGTTACGACATACTCCACTTTTGGTTTGCGAAAATTTTCAAGTGATGGGTCACTTTCTAAGGTCCTTTGGTAAAATTTGTCTTTCCGACTGTTTTCATTTACGTTAGGATTCCACCCCTACTTGTTGCACCTCACTGTCTTTTTCAATTTACCGATTGACCCCCCAAATTCTGACACAAAATTGTCATTGCTTCTCTAGAAGTGTCATAATTTAGTGGTAGATCCTACCCTTACATGGATGCCCTAGGTAGATCCTGGTTGCATTTTGGTGTCCATGCCGTCACTAATGACTATAGGCTCGGGAGTCCTTTTAGTCTTGTCTTGATTAAGAGTTTGAGCCTTCACATGTTTGATATATTATCACTTTTGGCCTCACCCTCAGGACTCCCCCAAAAAAATGGGTCTTCTTTTAAGCCCTTTTGAGACCCTCTAAACATGAAAATATTGCCAAGCAATATTGTTTCCCTTCATGCTCACCAAACTAAAATTTGAAGGAACATCTTTCCGATGGTGTTTTACCCCTTTTTGGTTCGGATATTTAATTGTACGAACAGAGCTATACTCTAGGAACTTTGGTTCACTAGAAGAGTATTCTCAGGTATAAGTTTAACCCTTTTTCGGGCCCGAGGGACTAAAATTACGAAAAAGGAACCCCCACAGAGTCCATATTTAAGCTCTTTTCAGACTCCCTAAAAGTGAAAATATCACCGATTGAGATTAGTTCTTCACACTCGTTAAACCGGTCTAGAAGAATATCCAATACAGAGTCCATAGTTAAGCTCTTTTCAGACTCCTTAAAATTGAAAAGATTGTCAAGTGACCTTGTTCTTTGACACTCGTTAATTGGTTCAGAAAAACATCTACTGGCATGAGTTTACCCCTTTTTATGGCCTGTAGATTAAGGAGGAAAAAGGTACACCTCAGGATATTCATCTCGCTGAGAGAGTTCTCCTCAGTAAATTTCACCTTTTTCGGGCTAAGGAGACTAAATCTAGAAAAAGGAAGAGAGTCCATAGTTAAGCTCTTTTCAGACTCCTTAAAATTGAAAAGATTGTCGAGTGATCTTTTCTTTGTCACACTCGTTAAAATGGTTTTGAATAGACATCTTTTCGGTGCTAATTTGTCCCTTTTTTTGAGCCAACTAGACTATCTTTAAAAGAGGTACCCCAATGGAGTCTTCTTTTGCTCTTTTTCTGACTCTCTAAAAATGAAAAACCACTGATCTTACCTTCGCTGGGCTCGTTTAAAAATACATTCAAGGACGTTATCATTGTGTCCTATTAATCACATTTTCATTCCTGCGTCTTTGGCCTAATGTTGGCTCCATGTTTCTCTCAGCTAAACCTTTGAAGCATGCCTTATACGCAAACCTTGTAGCACTTTGCCTCTGCGTCTTGACACCTTGACCCATGGAGGAATTTTCCCGAGTGTCCTTTTACTGCACATGTCTCCTTGCTCTGAGCATCAGTGTGTTCCTTGTTCTTGGAACTAGTATGTTTTCGACACTCGTTCTTCCATTGTAATGTAGCATTCTTTTATTATTTTTCAAGCTTTCCAAAATTATTGAAAAAGACAAAAAAAATCAAATATAGCCCAAAAAGAGGATGGGAAAAGTATTTTCTTTTTATGGCAGCACAATGAGTCACCCTTGGAATAATAACATCCTTATGTTTGATTGTCAATCTATGGAATTTAATATGACCTTAGGAATATATTCTTGTTACATAGAGTCATGTCCTGGTCCATTTGGTTATTCTTCCAAACATATAGAGAGTTTGTGTTGCCTCTTGCATCATGAGCTTATGTCAGTACCATGTTTCCTGAGTCTCATCATTCATTGTGCTATCGTCCAAGGGAAGTTTTACCCAACTTGAGTTGACCCTTCTGCAATTTGTCTCTTGTCCTCATGCCCGGACATCCTGAAAGTCCAATCAAAGTCTTTGTTTGAAATCAATGAAGTTCTTTGCCTGATCATCGAGATCCTATTGTCTGTTCCCCGACAAGCCGTCGAAGACCTCTGGGTAGTGAATTCATACACACATTAAAATCCTACCTGAGTTTTGAAGATATTTAAGTTGTTTCTTGAGTTCTCAAGGCCTCATCTCCAGCCATCATGTGTCATGAGCTTCTCGAAGATGGATACTATTCATGTATATATTTTAATTTTGAGATGTATATCCACTATGTATTGGTCACAACTACACTTTATATAGTTATATGACATAGATTTGCAGTGTATTGTTGGATTACTGAGAGGGGGGGTGAATCAGTAATAGAGCAATTTAATCCTTTTTAACCATATAATCGAAGTGTTATATCAATGAAGCATTATCATCCAATAACTGCAGAGTAAATAAGCAATGAACAAATTAATAAACATACACATACACAGTACACCAGTGTTTTACATGGAAACCCAAATCGGGAGAAAAACATGGAATGATTTTTCTTATATATCTCGAAGAATTACATTCATTGGAAGCACCAACTTCCTTTGTTTTCCAGCTGCAACTGGAAGGAGGCTCCAACCCCCTAGTTTCTCATGTTACAACCTGAGGGAAGCTCCAACTCCCCAATTCTTTGGCTACAACCAAAAGGAGGCTACAATCCCCTATGTTCTCCGGATAGAACCGGAAGGTGGCTAAAACCACCTGTCCTTGCCCCGTCCTGCCACCCTGAAGTAGAAGTAGAATGATGGAACCACTATCAACCTGTCACTGTGAGATGTACCACCGTAAAACTGTACCAATAAATCTGAACCACACATCAACCATGCATCAACTTGTACCTCAACATGTAGTCAACGTGTACCATGAAAAAGTGCATCAACCATGCACCAATGAATACCAAATAACCTGTAATCAACCTGTACCATAAACAAGTGCATCCAACCATGTACCAAGTATGTACCAATCATGTGTCAACTACTCTGTTGGCATGTTTTCACACAGAGGCAGAGTATGCGTGTTTGTTATTGATGGCAAAGATCATGACCAACAGTACAACGATGATCGCATGGCAAGATCAAAAGCTAAACTCCATTTCGGGTATCACAAGCTAAACTCCATTTCTGAGTTTTGGATACTGGGAGTTGGAGGAGTCAAGAGCCGAGAATATTCATCACAGGAGTACCGAAGTTGCGAAATGCAAAACACCGAAATCCTGAAATAGGCACATCAACAAAGAACCATGATTTAAACTCCATTTTGGAGTTTCGGATACTAGGATTTGGAGGAGTCAAGAGTCGAGACTCTTCATCAGAGGAGTCCCAAAGTTGCGAAATGCGAAACGTCAAAATACTGGACCGTTGATTTGACTCCATTTCAGAGTTTCGGATACTGGGAGTTGGAAGTGTCGAAACACTTCATCACAGAAATGTCGAAACGCCGAAATGCGAAACGATGAAATACCGAACCGTTGATATGACTCCATTTCGGAGTTTTGGATACTGGGAGTTGGAGTGTCAAAACACTTCACCACAAGAATATTGAAATAGTGAAATGCCAAAATGCGAAATTGCGAAAGGCGCTAACAACTAAACTCCATTTCGGAGATTGCGACTTGGAGAGTCGAGATTCCTCGCAATAGGAATTCGCGACATGCGAAATCATGAAATACCGAAATGCGAAATTGTGAAAGGAGCTAAAAACTAAACTCCATTTTGGATATCGTGACTTGGAGAGTCGAGATGCTTTACAACAGGAATTTGCGACATGGGAAATCACGAAATGCCGAAATGCGAAATGCCGAAATGATCGAAGCTAGTCCAGCTAAGATCCTTTTTCAAAGTTTTGGGGATCGTGATATGGAGCGTCAATATATCTCATCACAAGAATTGTCGAAACGCCAAAATGTGAAAGGATTTTTTATTAGGTCCGCGGTCATAGCCAGTGGGCATATGGGATAAACACAAGTCCCTATGGATTTAATCCAATGGTGCAAGTAAATTTGAATATGATCAGAGGGCTATTATTGCACTTCACAGTTAATTATTCAGTTACGATTCAGTTAGCAGAACCGAATTATGGCTCTTGGATGATTGACGATTCAGTTGCTGAGGTGTGTGTGAATAAAAGGAGATATGAGATGACTGTGCAAAGTTGGTTGTTCTAACCGAAAAATGAGTTGAACTATAGAAAGGTAAAACTACAGTATGTGCAATGTGAAGAGAGCTCGGAGATAAGGAACAAAAGTTGAACAGAAGAGAAAAGGTGAAGAGCGCAGAATGTGCACATATCAAAGAGCATGAGAAGGATAGAGAAAGAACAGATAGACAAAGACAACAAGTCAAGCCAAATATGAACAGAGCAGAAGAATAGTGTAGCAGGGAAGAATTGCCGAACAATAAAGAAGTGGTAAGAATTGATTTATCTGTGTTAATGTTTATTCAATCATTTATTTGTAATAAGGGTGGTAGGGAGGTGCTAGGGAGGACTGTTGTCTTCAAAGGTTCAAGTGGTTGCTTGAACACAGGGATTTGTAGCTTCCATCTGGTTGCAGCCAGAAAAACCAGGGTGGCAGGA